>APFE031704347.1:0-22649 GCA_000404065.3 Pinus taeda | reverse complement strand
CTGCTAAAAATAGTAAGTTGTGCTACAATTAAGGAAACTGAAAATGCTGAGAAATACAATGGTGGGGGTCCATGTGGATTTGGCAGGTGGCCACCAATATCCACCTGGATCAAACCCTTTGAGTGAAACCTTATAAACCCTTCCATAATCTTTGGTTAATAGCCCTTTAATTAAATTCTTAAGGCTCCTTAAATAAACACTATGCGGAACATTCATTTAACTATTCACGGGTTACGACTTTGGGTTATTCTTCAACTCTGGCGCTTATCAACCATACCCTTTGGTTAAAACCTAAACTTAACCCATAATACATTTATCCTACTTATTTCTATTATAACTCTTGCATAATAGAAGTATTTCATATAACACTTCACTTAACCTTACCTTTCTGCCATTCACATGACTTTACACATTTCCTAACACTCAACCTTTATCGTGTTCAACCTCCACCATCGATCTCATTCCTTCAGATCAACGAGTATCATGTGGTCTCCATATTTAACCCATTCACCCACCGGAACTCAAAGAAGTTAAACTTATTTGAATAACTCATCGGGTCCAGCCAACGTGTTAACCTATGCGCACATTCGAGCGTGATTACCGTCTGATCAATCAACCATTGAACGATCATGATTATCAGAACTCAACGAGGTTTTAAGCCCATTGTATTAAACCTCATCATGTCTGAATTCCAAATTAACTAGCGCACACTTCCGGAAGCGATATGCGTCCAATCAATCACCCAATGGATGGTCCTGATGGCTGGAATTCAACAAGGGTTTAATTCCATTGCATAAAACCTTATCACATCCGATTTTGGAATACCGCTTACAACTTCGAGGGTGCACGAGAAACAGCTTCATGCTTATGAAAACCACTCCATCCTTTTGCTAACACGTGGCTTAATCTCCACCGCTCAACTTCTTAACTTTATTTGTGCGATAATTTCTTATTCGTCTATCACACACAATCTCTCCCATTGATCTGATTGATGTAATGGCTCCTGAGCACACTTACTTCATTTCTTCATGCCTTTACTTTCTTTTGGTTCTTACTGTGTAATAACCATCTGTTCAGGTTTTCACCTGTGTCCTTGTTCTCGCCTTCCAATCTTTAATTATTCTGATCCGATCTTCAACTTCGTTCTTTATTCCTTCGCTCTTTTACACTTCCATTGCGTAACTCCTTAGGTTTTAAGAACCTTACAGTATACCTCCACTGTAACGTTAAAGGTTTCCTCCAACACTGTCTGCGTGTAAACCCGATACACTCTTTCTTGCACTTCATCTCTACGTTTTGCTTAATTCCACCTGCTACACATACTATACAGAATTACTCTAATTCAGACACCACTATAATTCCATTAATTATACACATCACACAACTGATGAATTGAATTCTCTGTCTTTATAAAAAATCATTTACATAATGAGTTTCTCTCTCTGGCCTGATTTCCAATATTAGTGGCCTCTTCCTTTCCTATTTGCACGTAGGCTTACAATCAAACCTATCTAACTCTCGAACTAATTCCTAGTTAGCTAACCTTCTTCTATGCCTTTTAGGCTTACATTTATACAGAAGGATTCTATAACCAATTCCTGGTTTATATCCATAACCTTCTCAACAAAATCCTAAAATCTCTTCTTTATCTCTAAGGATCCTCTCTAATCCACAAAATCATCAACTAATTCCTAATCTAATCTTTAAAATTAATTCCCAAATCTCTCAATCTATCAACTATCCTAATTCTCTCATGTTCTCCAACATTCGAGAACATTTACAAATATGCCTCACAATAGTTAATTAAATCCTATTCTTAATATCTGTCATTAAAATTACTCAAAACCTTAATAATTACATTAATTTAATATTCAAGAAACTAACTTCCTTGAAAACACAAGACACCCTAAGTTAACTAGAATACAAAGAAATTTCTGAGCCGAATGCTACTGCATCAGACTCCCAAGGTTAAAATAATGATGATCTCCTGATTATGTGTCCTCCTGGATCCCATACTTTGTTATGTAGTCTATCTTTGGTTTTTGTTGTTGTTTGTTGTTGTTCTCCAAGTCTCCATACTTTATGCTGCATTGCCCCACTAGCTATGCTCTCACAGTTTGTTGCTATATTTTCCTTTACTGGACTTTTTCCTGTTCCTCTTTTACATATCCTTTGCAATCTTCATCAAGTTCTTTATTCCCTACTAATGCTTTCAGCCATTTCTCTAGTAGCTCCAATTCTTTCTCCCATTTACTGATCCTTTGATGAGAGTTTAGTCCTTCTTCTTTATTGAGTGCCTCAACGACTTTCCTGATTATCTCCACTGTGCTTATCATCATGATGGAATGATGATCCTTTAATATGTTTTCAGCTAACATAGTCTCTTCTTCAAGTTTTCCTTTAACCTTCTGCTGGTTACCTTCACTTTGTAGTTGTTGGATCCTTACTACCGCCCTCTCATCCTTACCCTCTTGTTGCTTCTAAACTTCCATCTCATCTCCAAATAACCTATTCAATTTCTTCGATCACAACATCACTCTCATTTATTCTATTCACTGTTCTTGCAAACAAACTATTGGTTTGTGAATTAAAACACTCTTCTGTCTCCATGTCTTTTAGAGACCCTCTGCTACTGTCAAGTACTACTGTAACCATTTCTTTTCTATTTCCAATTCCTCCTACCAACTTCTTCAGCAATTCAATTTCCTCTTTACAATTAGCAAGTGTTTTATCACAATGCTCTTCATTTCCAGCTTCATCCTTTACATGGTCACTATTGCTCAATGATTTAATTGGATTGTCTTCCATAGACAACTCTGTTTCATTCATCTTCACAGAAATAAGTTCCTATTCTCTCCTTACATTTTCAAAAATCAATACTTCATTAACTCCATGTTGTGTAATAGTATTTGAGAACTATCCTCCTTCAGCACTTATAATCCCTGTATTCATACAACAATTGTCAGTTTGAAAAATGTAAGGCTCAACAGCCTCCACTAATGTTTCACATATCAACTCTTCAAGTTGAACTTCATCTCCTTGTTCCACAAGGAATTGTCCTTGTTCTATAATAGCTCCAAATATCAATTCATGAATGATTTCTTTATGCTACAACAATTAAATGTTCTCCTCATTCAAGAGGCATTCTCCATCATACTCTAGTCTAGAATACTTATCTTTTGATAAGTACTCTTCATCCTTTGTCAACACATCAGTATGTTGATCCAAGTTCTCCTCTGAACTCTGGTGACTTTTATCAAATTTTATGGCAGCTTCATAAGGTTTCCAATCCTCTGTAAAACCTACAAACATACCAAAACATTTAGATTCAAAAATATGAGGCTTGATAGCCTCTTCTACTACCTTTTTCCACATTTCCTCATGATTCTTTGAACTATCCCAATAGTTCATTGATCTCCATTCTTCATCTTCACCCAAAACTTCCCCCTGTTCTACTTCACAAATAGAAACTTCCATTTCCAACTCAGCTTCTCTAAGTTTTTCCACCAGCCACTTCATTTGCCTCTATTATAGCCTTCTTTGTAACTTAGGTCACTTCACTGCCTTTATCCTCAAGACCCAACCTTGTCTTTGGTTTTCCCTTAGTAGCATCCCTAATACATAGAGTTGTTATTTTAACTCTGCAATCTCCTTGTCAAGCTCCTCTTGACTCATCCTCTTGCCATTTGCCTTGGCATCCTCTTTCTTCACCTTTCTTTTGTTGTGGTCTTCCTCAGAACCTTTATTAGGACTATCAGTAGTCATTTTCTCCTTTATCTTCATAAGCTCCTCACTCACTTACTATGAGTTGTACTAAAGCCTCTGCAACAACAAGTCCTCCTTGCTACCACTTATCTCACCAATCTTTCCTCTGTACTTGGTCTTTTGGCAAGCACTTGGTTCTCTATCTCTGGAACCTCTTTGAGCACTTCTCTCTGCTCCTTCTAGGCTTCAACTCATCTGCACCTTTTAAGAACACAATTGTCCTCTTTATCCAACCTCTGTTAGAATTCTTCAAGGTTCTGCCACATTCTATTTTCATTCAAAAATTCTTACCAACTTTCTTTATTACTACTTCTTTGCATCTGCAAATTTTGCTACACTTTATCTCTGTGTGTCTTCTGTTTGTCATATTTAAGATCTGATCTCATCTTGCATGCTTTCATCACCATTCACCTGTATACACACCTTCAAACATAACTCTGTTCTAAGTTTCTCAAATAACTTTTACACACGGAATCTCCTTGTTCAGCTCTGATACGAAATGATGCTAGCCTAAGCTGCAAACACCATAATGATGTAACCTTAGCTGCATAGATGCACATTATGAAAATTCAATTGCATGTCATCACTAGGTCCCAAGAATTCTAAATTTCCATACTTAGGGAAACCTTCACAAATCAAGGTTTAATGCTTCTTAATTAAATGCTTAAGCGGAAATATTTCGTCTAACTATCCCAAGTTTAGACTTTAATAACCCTTTGAGCAGAACCTTATAAACCCTTCCATAATCTTTGGTTAACAAACGTTTAATTAAATGTTTAAGGCTCCTTAAATAAACTCTATGCGGAACATTCATTTAACTATCCACAAGGCATGACTTAGAATTATTCTTCAACTCCGGCGCTTATCAACCATACCCTTTGGTTAAAACCCAAACTTAACCATTTCTCTTGCTTATTTTTATTATAACTCTTGTATAATAGAAACATTTCATATAATACTTCACTTAACCTTACCTTTCCACCTTTCACATGACTTTACACATTTCCCAACGCTTAACCTTTATCGTGTTCAACCTCCATCGTCGATCTCATTCCTTCAGATCAACAACTATCGCATGATCTCCAAATTTAACCCATTCACCTGCCAAAACTCAAAGAAGTTAAACTTCTTTGAATAACTCATCGGGTCCACCCGACGTGTTAACCTATGCACACATTCGAGCACGATTAATGTCTGATCAATCAACCATTGAATGGTCACGATTATCGGAACTCAATGAGGTTTTAAACCCATTGTATAAAACCTCATCGCGTCTGAATTCCAAATTAACTAGCATGCACTTTTGGAAGCGATATGCGTCCGATCAATCACCCAACAGACGGTCCTGATGGTCAGAATTCAATGAGGGTTTAATTATGTTGCATAAAACCTTATCGTGTCCGATTTTGTAATACCGCTTAAAACTTCAAGTGCACGCAAGAAACAACTTCCCGCTTACGAAAACCACTCCATCCTTCTGCTAACACGTGGCTTAATCTTTGCCGCTCAACTTCTTAACATTATTTGCGCGATAAGATCTTATCTGTAAATCGCACACAATCTCACTCGTTGATCTAACTGATCCAATCACTCATGAGCACGTTTACTTCATTTGTTCGTGCCTTTACTTTCTTTTGGTTCTAACTATGTAATAACCATTTGTTTGGGTTTTTGCCTGTGTCTTTGTTATTCTGATCCAATCTTCAGCTTCGTTCTTTATTCCTCTACTCTTTTACGCTTTTGCTACATAACTCCTTAGGTTTTAAGAACCTTACAATATACCTCCACTGTAACGTTAAAGGTTTCCTCCAACACTGTCTGCGTGTAAACCCGATACACTCTTTCCTACACTTCGTCTCTGCGTTCTGCTTAATTCCACCTGCTACACATACTATGCAGAATTACTCTAATTCACACACCACTATAATTCCATTAATTATACACATTACAGAACTCGGGAATTGAATTCTTTGTCTTTATAAACAATCATTTACATAATGAGTTTCTCTCTCTAGCCTGATTTCCAATATCAATGGCCTCTTCCTTTTCCTATCTGTCTGTAGGCTTACAATCAAGCCTATCTAACTCTCAAACTAATTCCTAGTTAGCTAACCTTCTTCTATGCCTTTTAGGATTACATTTATACAAAAGGATTCTATAACCAATTCTTGGTTTATATCCATAACCTTCTCAACAAAATCCTAAAATCTCTTCTTTATCTCTAAGGATCCTCTCTAATCCACAAAATCAGCAACTAATTCCTAATATAAGCTTTACAATTAATTCCCAAATCTCTCAATCTCTCAACTATCCTAATTCTCTCATTTTCTCCAACATTCGAGAACATTTACAAATATGCCTCACAATAGTTAATTAAATCCTATTATTAATATCTCTCATTAAAATTACTCAAAACCCTAATAATTGCATTAATTTAATATTCAGGAAACCAACTTCCTTGAAAACACAAGACCCCCTAAGTTAACTAGAATACAATGAAATTGTTGAGTTGAATGCTCCTGCATCATCCCAACTAATCAATGCTATGGTGGAAAAAACCCCAACTATTGGATGTTGCAAAATGTGTAGGAATTTGGTTGTCCCAACAGATCAATACTACGATGATAGAAACCCCACCTTTTGGATACTGCAAAATGTGACAGCCAATAGCAGGAAATGAGGAAACTATGGTAGTGATGAGTGTTAGGTGTTACAAATCGCAATATACATTAGGTTTCCAACAATAATACTTAGCCCAATATTTGATAACGCTAACTAAGGAGGTTGAACTGTGCCCTTAGCCATACTACCCAACTACCTTTGGTACATGCAAGTAATCTCCCCAAGTGTTATTCTCGATGTACTGTAGTAGCGTGGCAGTTGATAGCTTATCTAAGGTTGGTTTTACGGTAATCTTGGGGGAGTTATGATATACGAGAGGTACATGGAAGAGCAGTATGTGTATAGGTGTTGTTTGATGCGCTATCAATCGAAGGGGTACCAACAGGGGTTACAAGGGTTCTGACAGACATGACCACCTCTTATAGTTCCTGCATGTATGCTTCCCCAACCACAGGTTGATGCACATAACGACATATCTTTGTAGTTTAAAGACGTTGGAACACATATCTAGCCTTTTTTTTTTTTTTTTGCTAAATGGGTGGTGTAGTTGTCCCGAGAAAGTTCTCTGATACCACTTATAGTATGCTTGACCTATAGAAAATATCAAAAGTGTGAAATATGAAAGAGATACCACAGAAAATAACACAATGAGATGATAGAAAATGTTAATATTCTATTAAGAAGTACAACAATATTGTTCACTTTCCTATACGAGGGGGTAACCTCCAGTAGAATAGAGCTCAATTACAGAACACAGAACAAGACATCGCTTACTATCTTCGACAATATATAGTTTCATGAGACCCAATACCCTAACTACGGTGGTCCCCTACATAATGCATGTTAACCACTTTATTTATTAGCCATGGCCTATTATAACTAATTGTGGTCCCTTTTTTATAATGTGGACCAACCACTTACAATGCTTACGAACTTTATTTACTAAACTAACTAATCATGACTCTTACGGGGCCCTTTAGGCTTATTACATTAATAAACGGGTTAGGGTCAGACCCTAACATGTTGACTATGCTTTAACATTCAACACTCTTCAACTTCGGTCAAACATAATTGTTTATTTAATATTTGGGTTTACAATATTGGGTTTATAATATAGTTTTTAACATTGAAAACCATAGTCAACCATGGTTAGTCACAATTAAGATTTATAAATGTTTAATAAGATCAAATATTAATATTAATAAAGTTAAGTAATAATTATAAAAATATCATTAACATTCTAACGTTGCAATGGTACTAAAATCTATCCAACATCACAGTGTGGCAAACATTGTTGCAATGTCACATTACTTTGTAGTTTATCCAACGTTGCAATGCAACATTGCAAAATTATTCAAGCACATTTACTAATGTGGTTTACATTAATTGACTATGTTTGATAGTCACACTCTTCAACTTCAGTGAAACCTAATCATCTATTATAATTATTGATGAATATTAATGGTCAAACATAGTCAACCACATTAGTTAAGCATAGTCAAAGAAATTCAAACTTTATAGTAAATGTTTAAATAGTTAACGATAATGTTCAAATTTGGTCAAACATAATCTCCTATTAATATTATTGATTAATATTCATAATCAAACATGTGACGTTGGAATGATATAAAAAATTATTCAAGATTGCATTGTGACAAACATTCTCGCAATGTGACCATCATTGTCATAATCTTACATTACATTGCAATTTATCTAATGTCACATTGTGATAATACAAAATTAGTCAACTATATTTACTAATGTAGTTGACTATGTTCAACTATGTTTAACAGTGAACACTCATCAACTTCAGTCAAACATAATTGCCTATTATTATTATTGATTAATATTAATGCGAAACATAGTCAACCACATTAGTCAACAAAGTCAACATTTTATAATTATTATTTAAATTGTTGACCATGATCAAACTTTGTCACAATGTGATAATCATTGTTGCAATGTTACTTTACATTGTAATTTATCCATCATCGCACTTTGATATTACAAAATTAGCCAACCACATTTACTAATGTGGTTGAATTTGTTCGATTATGATTGAAAATCAACACTCTTCAACGCCAGTCAAACATAATCATCTATTATTATTATTGATTAATATTAATAATCGAACATAGTCAACCACATTTGTCAAATAATGTCACCCTCTATAGTCAATGTTTAAATAGTTGATCATGATAAAACTTAGTCAACCCAATGTTTACTATATTTAACAATACTCAACCTCATTCACCATATTTAACATTTGGGTTTATAATATCATAGTTTAATATTTGGATTTATAATATTAAATTTATGGTTTAATACTTGTTCTTATAACTTTGTTGCAATGTGGCAATCATTGTCGCAATGTTACTTTACATTGCAATTTATCTAACGTCACGTTTCAACATTACAAAATCAGTCAACTACATTTAATAATGTGGTTGACTACGTTCAATTATGTCTGACAGTCAACACTCTTCAACTTTGGTCAAACATAATCAATTATCAATATTATTGATTAATATTAATAATGAAACATAGTCAACCATATTAGTCAAACAATATCACTCACTATAGTCAATGCTTAAATAACTGAGCATGATGAAACTTGGTCAACCCTATGTTTACCATATTTAAAAATACTCAATCTCATTTACCATATTTAACATTTGGGTTTCTAATATTGGGGTTTATAATATTGGGTTTATAATATTGGCTTTAATATCAAGGTTTATAATATTGGGTTTTTAATATTAGAGTTTAATATTATGGTATATAATATTGGGTTTATAATATTAGGGTTTTAATATATAGCTTTAATATTAAGGTTTATAATTTCAGATTTATAATATTATGTTTATAATTAGGGTTTAATATTGTGTTTAAAATATTAGCTTTTATAATATTGGGTTTAAAATATTTGGTTTTATAATATTAAATTTCAAATATTTTGTTTTAATGTTAGGGTTAATAATATCAAATATATCACAACCATAGTGCAATTTATCCAATGTTGCATTGCGACATTACAAAATTAGTGAACCACATTTACTAATGTGGTGGACTATGTTTGATTATGTTTGATAGTAAATAGCCTTCAACTTTAGTCAAACATAATCAACTTTAAATATTATTGATTAATATTAATAATCAAACATAGTCAACCACATTAGTTAAAATATGTCACCATCTATAGTCAATGTTTAAATAGTTGACCATGATGAAACTTGGTCAACGCTATGTTTACCATATTTAACAATGCTCAACCTCATTCGCCATATTTAGTATTTGGGTTTATAATATCACAATTTAATGTTTGGGTTTTGAATATTAGGGTTTTTAATATTGGGTTTAATATTAGGGTTTATAATATTGGGTCTATAATATTAGGTTTAATTTTAGGATTTATGATATCGGGTTTCTAATATATAGGGTTTATAATATTAGGATTTAAAATATTAGGGTTTATAAAAGTAAGGTTTATATTATGGTTTAGTATATAGGGTTTATAATATTAGGGTTTAATATTAGGTTTGTAATATTGGGTTTATAATATTAATATTAATATTGGGTTAATAATAGAGGGTTTCAATGTTAATTGAAACTTACTCGTCTAGTTGAATACTTAACTTATACTTATATTAAAACCTTAATATTAAAACCCAATATTTTTAACCCAATATTATAAAACCTAATTACTACTTAATAATTAATATTCATATTCATATTAAATCCCTACCATACACCTAATAATTATTAGTGTGGTTGATATACACTTATCGATGTATATCAACCATATTTACTGATGTGGTTGTGCATGTGGTTAATATACAACTATTGTGTATAAACCACATTTATTAATGTGATTGTGGTAGTCACTAGTCGATGAAAAAACATTTATTTCTTTGTTTAGATTTATTTATTTATGGTGAGAATATTTATTCATTCATTTTTTCTCGTCAGGCATAAAAAAGTATTTCATGAAAGTGTTTTCATTAAAGATGGATGGGTGATGGGTGGTCTTTTTATGAGAAATATTATTTTAGGAGAGTATTCACTTTGGATGACTTCACCAAATAATTTTTATTTATCCATGATTCTTTCATTAGGTGGTTGAGATGATGAACATCAACATCTTCTTTAATATTATATCAGAGTATCTTCATTGATAATGGGTCATGTGTGTATTTTTTGAAGAGAGAATAATAATTAAGAGGGTAGGCACTTTGCATTACTTAATTGGTATTTTTTTTAATAATAGTTGGTTTTTGAGGTGGATGGGCATTAAGATAACTAATATATCAAGAAAATATCTTTATTAATGATTTGTGATGGGTGGATATTTTGAGAAGGGGATATTACTTTAGAAGGGTAATCACCTTGGACAAGTATACCAAACATTATTTCAATTATAGAAGGGTAAACAATAGTGAACTAGGTTGGCTTGACTTTACAACTCCTTGATCATATTTATAACTTGAGTTTCTCTTCTTTGTAAACCAGTGCTTATGATGAGTCTTGTTCTAGACTCGAAACACAGACAACATAAAATGAAGACTGTGGAATATATGAATTCTGAACCTCAAAAACCACACCACAGAAATCTTCAAACCATTATTAAAGATGTTTTGTATTTAGTTCTTTCTTTTGTTATTTGATTGTTTGACATCCTAAATTTGAGTGAAGGTGAGTTTGTTTTCCTAGAGTGGTGGGGTTACTTTCTTACATCTAGTTTTATTTCCCTTTTAATTCATGTTCTAATT
Organism: Pinus taeda; assembly: GCA_000404065.3. Lineage (NCBI taxonomy): Eukaryota > Viridiplantae > Streptophyta > Pinopsida > Pinales > Pinaceae > Pinus > Pinus taeda. The sequence continues at coordinate 11,493 of APFE031704347.1, read as the reverse complement.
GAATTAGACAATTTAATTATTCTTTATTAGGGTATTTTCTACAAGTTTCTATTATCATGTGGCAAGGAAGGCATGATTTATGAATCTATATGGTTTTTTTCCATGTTTCATAAGTATTTCACTTCCATATTCATTTTCTTCTCATTATTTGATGATCTAATTCTATGGGAAAATGGACATTTTATTTTCTTTCACTGTCTTAGTTCCTTATTATATATCAAGCTTTTCTTTCCTTTCCTTCCCTTCTAATTACTTACAATCTATCATGAAAAGCATGCAAAGCAAATAGTTTGATGGATTATTTCTTTTAATATTTTCTACGAATCTTAAATGTTAAAGGATTTGTCTCTCATGCTTTGTTGGTGTAATATTTTGTTGATATTTTTCTTTTTGTGCATCATAACTTTGTAAGGATTTTACATGTATTGAACTCAAGGCCTCAATATTTATTACCTTATTATTCATTTCTTTTACTCCTAAGTTTCTTATCCTAATCTTTTTTTCATGATCTTTATTATTCATACTCATGAGAATTTACACTCCTTAGGTCAACTTGTTTCTCATAATCATTTAAAAGTTATTTAGAATTGTTGTTCAAGGATAGTTAAGTGGTCATGGGAATGTCATATTTGCACCTAAAGGGGATTTTCTCATAGTTTATGGTTTGGACTTATTCTTTTTTCTAATATTCTAAAATCGCATATTCAAGCAATGTGGGGAACATGTTTATTTGTATGCAATTCTCACATATGAAGTATAGATTTTGGCTTTATTATATTTGATATGTCAATGAAGGATCCATACAAGTTACATATTTCCTTCATAAGGATTTTATCCTAGAACACAAGAGGATATATTCTTCTCCATATTAGGGCTTTGCTAGGATCATCTTTAACTATGTCAAAAACCTCTATCTAATACTACTTATAGAAACCAACTAATTTGAGAAAGTAAGGTTTGGCCCCAAAAATTCTCTCCCCTATATTTTGTGTCAAAAAATATTGCTAAAAGAATACTTGGCACATTATGGTAGTGTTATTGACCCTCACACCCTTTTCATTGTCACAATCCACTTTCTAATTACATGTTTAAGCTATAAATAATCTTGCGAACCATTAGATTAAGGCACAGTCCTTCATAAACTCATCTTTTTTCCCTAATAATTTTTACGGAATCCAGGATTTTTTAAAAAATAGTCATCCTAATGAGTAATTTTTTAAAGGTATCTTACATTCCATCTTTAGATAATTCTTTTATAAACAGGTCATTTTCTTTTTTTCCTTTTAGTGAATTAAAAATATTTTCCAAAAATAAACATTTTAATAAATAATTCTTATAAACAAAAAATTCACAATCTTGAAATCAAATAAATTTTCTTTATCTTTCTCAATATTGTTCCATATGATGAAAAGGAGTGAGCCCCACCCCATGGCATGTGGTAGTTTTATTGATTCATATATATATATATATATGCTTTTAGAGTTGGGTAAATGTTTTTATATTTGACTTTGAATTTTAGTTAGTTAAAATATAATTGCTATCAATACTTATGCAAATAAGTATGTCTATTTTTGGAACAGATCTTCTAGAAATTTTAACATAATTATTAGTAATTATTAGGTGGATGGTAAGGATTGAACCCTCCATAGAATATCCTTAGTAATATACACAAAATAAACATTGAGATTTATTTTTGAAGTAGTTATGCTTTTTTTGCTCTTTTAATAAAATTCATTAACTAAAAAAATGTGATATGAACAAGGGTCATATGAAAAGAGTTGTTTTTTAGGTATGTGGTATTGATAAGTTGTGATATTGGCTCATAGTATTGTAACAAAACATATTTATAGATTAATAATCTCCATAATAAATTGGGGTTGAATCTCTATGGTTAAAAATATTGTGACATGTTTTTTCAAAATTTATATTTGTTAAAATTATATTTTGATTCTTTTTATCATAAATAATAATAATAACTATTTTGTTTAGAGAATAATTTCGGCAAAATCACATAAAAAATCATTTGTCGACGCGTTTCGAACCAACCAGTGTGGTTCATCGTCAAGACAAGTTGATTTTGCCGAAATTATTCTCTAAACAAGATTATGGATCACAGAAGTCTAAATTCCTTAATAATAACTATTTTTTTAAATAATATTTAATTTAGTTTATTTTTATGATATTTTAAAGTAATTTACCATATAAAAAAAAAAAAAAAAAGAAAAAAATGTTTTGATGGACTGATACTTATCAATATTTTGCCAATCATTTAATTTATATAACTACCTAAATATAATTATATTAATTTATTAGATTGAATATTTTTATACTTCACTTTAAGATTTTAAATTAAATTAAAAATAATTATTATTATAATTAATTCTATATAATATAAAAATACCCCATAATTTCATAAAATATTAGCTAATCTGAAAATAAATTTAATTTTTATTAATATAGTATTATAATCATTTAATTAATTTAATAAAATATTAGAGAGTTGTGTAAATGTTTTTATATTTCAATTAATTTTAATTAGTTAAATGAGTTGCTATTATAATGTTTTTTTTCCTAAATTCATAATTATTAACTAACCTTAAAACAAAATTATAACTTTCGACTATTATATCACTTTCAATATTTCTTTTTTAAATTTTAATAAAAAATATTTAACTATAGAGATTCTTTGTATTATCATATCTATTTTTCTAAATAGAGATGCTTGATGTCAAGAGGTATATTTGGTTTTTTTTTTCCTAAGACATATGAGAAGAGGAGGAAAAAAAAATGAGATTATTAATTTGACTGGTCGATATAGGAGACTTGCAGTTGGTTTGACCCATTTCATAGCCGCCGTCCACGTGATTATTAATGATTTGAATAATAATAATAATAATTAATACAAAAAGCCCCACTATTATGGATGGACAGTGTGGCCGAAATTAATTTATCTTTAAATTAAATTAAATTAACTTGTCTTTATCTTTACTTTAGGTACATATTAAATCAAATTGGGTTTTAGCAAACATCAATTTTGTGGTGGGTTTCATGGCAGTGGGCACCTGCTACAACTAGGTCCACCCAACTATCTACTGTTAGGTTTGATAATAGAATTTGATGGGCAAATTGTCATTTATGAAACTTTAGTTACACTTAATCAATCATCATTGTTCTCAAACAATAATTTTTTTAGTTTTAATGTTTTATAGTATATTTTTATGGAATTCACAAATTATTATAACATTATTGTAATAATAAGAGTTAGTTTTCTCTTTAATGGTTGTAATTAGGTGGTATATCTAGTATTTTTAGATATTGTCTAACCATTATAAGTTTTTTGATTTTTTGTTTGGTATTTTGTAAAACAATTTTTTAATCCAAATAATTTTATAAATAATCTTATTTAAATTGTGATTATAATTTTATAAAATATTCTTTTTTAATTGTAATATTATTTAAAATATATTTTTTATTACATATATAATTCAACACTGTAAATTCTTAAGATACAAAAATAGTTGAAAATTCACAATTAAAACTTGTTTTTCAACTAATTCTACTAAATTATAAACAAATTCAACTAAAACAATATACAAAAATAAAATCTCCAAAACCTATAACAAATAACTATCATCAGATTTAAAATTCTAAAACAAACAAATTTCAACCAAAAAAAATAATTGATGAGCACCCGGTCATATGACCCCACCCTAATTATGTTATCAAAATAGTGGGTGGAGAGGTAAGAGGAAACACTTAATGTTACACCCGTGTCGATGTGGAGCAGTAATAAACCTTAAACGCGGTGCAGAAATTAAGTGGCGTCCAGTTAGTTAGTTAATTCGTTGGTAAATAGCAATTAAAATATTTAATGAATCCAGCGCATGTGACAGGAATGCCAGGGTATTTAAAGCTACTATACATAGACATATATATTTATATTAATATTAATGTTAATGGTCAACGTTTTTTTAATGGAGTGTTTTGGAAAAAACAATTGGTGTTTTTTATTATATAAATTTAATGTTTTTTTATTTTTTTTTAAATAATTTAAGTATAGAGAATTTATAATTTAAGTTTCTAATTTCAATAAATACTATTCGTTTAAATTTTAAATAAATTAAATAAAAAATATTACAAATTTTCTAAACTTGTAATAAATAAACTATGACCATGACTATTTAGTAAAAAAATTTGCTAATAAAAATCCATATTCATTGCACACAACTTATTAAATGATGTCGTTTTCATTCATGCTTGGTTTGCTTCTGGTCCGTTTCATTATTTGAGTGAAACGTACCTTTTAATTCATTTATAGAGTAGAAACAAAGATAAGGAATTCAAGTGGGAGTGAGGGTAAGTATGAAATCTAACTTAGCAAAATCTTTCATGGGATATTTAATGTTACAGAGTGAATCTAAAGGGAGTATTTAAAAGCATTTAAAGTACAAAATTTTAAATATTTTTAAATTGGTTTAGTTGTATATATTTTACCTTAAATGTTTTATGTTTTTAGATTTTTTTATATAATTATTATTGAAATGTAAGTATATAAATTGATTTAGTTTTTTTAATATTTTAAAGAAATTTATTATAATTTTAATCATTAAAATTATATTTATAATAATTTCATAAATACAATTTTAAGCAAAATTATGATTATTTATTATTTTAAAAATACGTAAAAAATTTAACATTTTAAAAATACATTTATATATTAAACCACTTAAATTTGTGATTTTTAAAATTTTCTGATTAATTTTAAATCCAAAAAATAAGAGGAAAAAACATCTTCCATCTATTAATTATTGTACACGTTTACAAAATATTAACTTCAGTCCAGTTACAATACACATTTACAATATATCAACTTCAATCCAGAAAAAAATGTTAAAAACTTAAAACGTTTAGAGTGGCTATTTACCTATCAAATACCGTCGAAACCCTTCAATGTCCCCTGCTGATATCTAAAACATTTGATAATTGAATAATCAAAGTGAATTAATTTCAAATTCCAACCCATACGGCCAAAGAAAAGGCATGCCAATGCCGCTGCCACCCGTTCATTCCCGGTGGGGCCAGGCGCGGGAGCATTATTTAATGAATGAGCGAAAACAACTCCGCTATTTTTATAATTTCTCTTTCTTTTTTTTAACCTCGTAGTCCAGGTATGACAACATCAAATTCGATATTGAATTCTGTCAGGAGAGTCAATGATTACCCTCTTCCCAGCGGATCGCCGTCTTTTTTGTGTGCCCTGCAGCAAAGTGTCATCATTGATATTAATGATTTTGAAGGTTTTTTTGGTGTAATTTGTTTAAAATTTAATAGGGATTTATTGGAATTTACAAATTTGAATTGTAAATTCTCCATGTTACACAAATCAAAATTTGACTAATTTTTTTTTTTGTCATATATCAACTAAAAACTCCAAAAAATCTAACAATTAGATGATACCTTAGAAGTCACAAATTTCAATATTTCATTTAATGAATGAATGTATGATAATTGTTGAAACACCCTTTATTGTTGTATCTATATTTGAAGAAATTGCAATCTGATGACCCAACAAGATGGATGGATGTCTCTATTAGCTAATAAAAAATATATTCTTATGGTAACATTTTTAATCGGAATATAACAATATAATGTTTTGATAAAATTTTATTTAAATGTAAAAATGAATTTAGCAATCTTAAAAAGCCTAACCTTAATATTCCAATTTAACAACTTACAAATAAGATTCTCCAAAATCAATCCAAACAAAGCAAAAAAATTTCCTTTGTTGCTATGCAATTACACCAGAGGTGTTTTAAAAGAGAAAGTTCCCCCACCAACATTCATCATCTATCCAAAGCCTATTAAAAAAGAACTTGTGTTTGCACTCTGGTTGTCAAAATGCCAATGTCTTTGCCTGTGTCGATGATGTAGTCCGTCAATTCAATGGGATGACTTCGAGAACGATCTAGGTTTGAAGAATTTATGCATATTGAGTCTGCCTCCTCCTCCGCCTAATGCATCTACAAAACACATGTCTCACAAAACAATTTTTGGGAGTTCAACACCAACTGAGCAACTAATGCGTGAGGGGATTCGAACTCATGTCTAGATTCGGGGCTTAACAACTTTGTATTCTGCATCCACCAATAAAGGAAGCGAGGTGGCTTTCTGGGTCTGCAAAGATGAAAAAAATCTTTGCTTCACTAATTTTAAATTGTTTCCCTCTGTGGGACTCGACGGTTTAGGCACATAGGTGATGTGGTCATCAAAACAAGATGGGTTAGAACTAATAGAGTTTCTTCCTTCTACAATAGATTCAAGTCAAGATGGCGATCCTTCCATCTTAGCAAATGACACACTTTTTCCACTTGTTTTGGAGTACATGGTGCAAACAACTTTAAGGTCATAAATGTTACTTGTTACATCAATTAAGCATGTAATGCAACTTTAGGTGACATGGAAAGAAATAGATGAAACACTAAAAAACACTACTTTCATATCAAGGCGGAAATAGAGAGATTTAAGGTACAATGTACATAAATTGATCAAGATTGGTGTCACAAGCAACATTACCTACAACATCTTCTACATTGTAATGGAGAACGCCCTTCCACACCAGTGTCCTTGTATGCTTTAACTTTTGATAAAAGTCTGTGAGGGTCTCTCTCGCACTGAATTTAAAGTAGGCCGCTTTAATGATTATTGGGTCCTTCGTTTTTTAGGTAACCAATTTTGGAAAATTTTGGTAAGTTTTTGGCCGGAAAATGGTTGCACAAGAGATCGTCAGAGAAAGGAATTGAATGGTCGAAACAACTAGACACTGAGAATGATTGGAAAGAGGTAAGTAAGGGAAATAAAAAGGCAGTTACGTTGGAATTTGCAGAGGCCGCAAAAGAAGGATATGCATGTTGGAGTTTGAAATAATCCAAGGTGATAAGGACCAAAACAAGCGAGCGGGACCAAGGGTAGGAAATCTATAAAAGCATAAGGGAAGATGGCAAAGAAGGAAGATCAGGAGCGATTAGAGAAATTTTGAGGTTTTAAAATGAGACTCCTAAGAATATTATAAAATAATAGTGGAAATACTAAAATAAGATTAGATTACATCATCAAATTTTAGAGGAAAAAAGAAAAACTACTTTTTCAACTCGTATTTTCAACTGATCTCCCTACAATTTTACTCAAATTTTGAGTGGGAGCACTTGTTGGATGCAAAATTTAATTCATCATCCAAGGAGTACCCATGTAGTAGGGTCCATCGAAAGTAAGCAACATGGGTACTCCTTAGATGAGGAATGAAATTATGCATCCAACGAGTGCTCTCGCTTGAAATTTGATTAAAACCATAGCGAGATAAGTTGAAAATACACATTTTTTTATTTATTTTTTAATATTTTTATTTTTTTACTCCAAAAATAGTGAATCATCCCTCATGGTTAACATCATCATCTTGAATCCTATTGGTTCTTATAATGTTGATTTTGGTTGTACATTTTTGTTTTGAGGCCCATTTTAGACCTCAAAATTTCTCTATTGATATGTTGATATGTTGTCGTAGTGTTGATTGAAGAAACTCTTGTTGCTTCTGATCTTTTTTTGAATTCTATTATGTAATTTGATTCGATAGTGATCCACGCTATTGATTTTGATGAAAATCCTCCTTATGATGTAATGATCTAGTTTTCAATGAAAGAGGAGTTTGGGGAATTTTTGTGTGTTTGAATTATAACTGGATTGTTCATCTCCTTTTAAAATTTTTACTTATAAATTAGAGCACTCCTAATAGGATCCAAGCTATTCAAAGCCTAACTTTTCCTATACATATAAAAAAAAAAAAAGTTCTTCTTAGGCAACATCAATTTCTAAAGAATATTCATCCCTAATTTCACAAAATTAGTCAAAGACAAAAATGACATGATGGAAAAGTGATATGTAATTAATTGGTCATGATCATCAAAAAAAACTTCTTTCAATCAAATCAAAATATATTTTGGAAAAGCTCATGTTCCCATTAACCTTTATTTTAGTGCAAAATTGTACATATTTTCCATTGCCTTAGAACATACTATTGTAGTTGTTTTACTAGAAAAGAATGATGAGGGATTTGAACATCCTATAGCCTTTTCTAGCAAAACTTTAAGAGATGATGAACTAAAGTATAAACTATTGGAATAACAATACTTTTTCTTTAGTTAAGGCTCTTAGCTATTTTCAGACCTGTTGGGTCCCCCGGAGCCACATTGTGCTGTGTTACAGTGCAGAACCTGTGAACATCTAAGATTTCTTAATTTCATGGTTAATTCTTTTATGCTTTCAGAGAATTATGCATAGAACTGATAAACCTTCTAAGAAGAACTACTTATTTTTTATTCTTTCACCTATATTCAAACTAAAGCATTCATACACTTTGGGTTAGACATACAATTTATGGATAATGAGGAAATTTATGAAATAAAAAGACATGACAAGAATAATGACAGGGCACTTAAGAATATTGCCATTTAGCACAAAAATAAAATTATTTTGCATGTAAAATGCTAAACCCATGTGACATTTCATCAAGATAACTAAATATTCCATATAATCTCAATTCATATCACAAGAATAAAATGAGTAATGAGACTGATTTAATTCTTCTTATTGCAGACAAAATACAATTATTGCATTCAAACAACTAGATGTACCATCAAGAAGTATAATTAAACAACTATATTGGAATTAACTTGAGATTGAAAATTCACATTACATGGGAGGTATGGAGTTACACAGTGTTATAAGAAGAACACTAAAAACCCATCATGTACCTCAAAATTCTAGTCTTCATGACAGATTCAGATTACAAAATCAAGCAACCTCTTTCAAAATTTTGCCAAAGTTTCCATACAAAAATACCACCCCCCCCCCCCGTCATTTCCATCAATATGGGATCTATATAAAGGAAACAACACCCTAAGACCTCAACCCTAAACTACTAGTGGTGTTAAGAAACCACTAGGTTGTTTACATATTGACAACTAGCAGTTTGTAACTAACTGCTTCTAGAAAATTCCAGTTGTCAGTGTGGGCCTTGCTTTTCAGTTCACTCCTCTTCTTGTTGCATGGAATGTTGTTCAGTTGGAGTCTGTATGATGATATTTTCTCCTCAACTCTTGGCTTTCAGATGAGCCACTTATAACTTTAGTAATGGAACCTAGTCTTTGTACTATTGGGCCTCTTGGGTGGCCTTGTATAGCTTCTTGACCAACTCTTCCTTCTGTTTTCCCACTTTCATTAGCTCCACTAATTGCATTGGATATGCATTGCATTTCCCTCGCTTCTTAGGAACTTGATTTATTTGTTCTTCTCATCCAATACCTTCTTGAATTCTTGGAACTGTTTCTTAGAGAGAGACATTTTCAAAATTACCTTTTCCAAGGCTTCAGTTTTCAACATCCTTGCCTTAGTTGCCACATTGTCCTTCTTCAGATTCTTCTCAGCTTTATTATCGTCATCCCTCAATCTCTTAAGTGATGAGTGAGCCTTCTAAGCTTCATTCTATATCATCATTTAAGGCTTTGGACAAACTATATGTGTCAGGTAAAGGTATTTGTGACAGATCCAATGTGATATGGGTAACTTCATAATCTCCAACATAATTGACTTCCTTGCCATAGGCTTTCAAGAATGCCAAGTTTAATATATCCCCTCTATAATCCAAGATACTAAGTAGTTGAGTGTCTACCATATTTCCTGTCTCTACATGCCAAAAATCTATCTTCATCTCCTGCTTGGACCTTTTAGCTATGTCCTCAAATTCTATAATGAGGGAGGATGGTTCTATGTTAGACTAAATACTAAATGTGTTCATGGCCTTTGAAGATGTCAATGTTGTTGATATCTAACACACTAGGAATGGTGAGCCTTTTTATATCACGAGTTTGTTTGGTGGGCCTACTGTAGGCCCTGCAATTAGTGTCATGGATTTATCCAACCCTTCTTTTGCATCATCATCATCTCCTTCTATTTTTTATATTTTGAGCCACTTTGAGCTAGACTCTCCCGCTTGTTGATCTATCTCCATGTCACCATCATTTGTTCTTTTTATACAAAATGACTTAGAATTATATGAGTGTGTTGGAAGGAGTATTTCCTTGACTTCTTCAAAAGTATTTTTCTTGGCTGCTTGCTCTGGGATGGGCTTTGACTAGTGCCTATGTGCCTCTTTGTCTTTATATTTTCTCTTATTATAAATTAGATCTAAGAGTTCATATATCCATTCTAATCCTTGTGAAAAATGCAATTTTTATAGCATCTTTTGCATTTTTTCTTGGGCTTTCCTAGTTTTGGCTATGAATGGATAAATTTCTTGAGGAAAATGGAATGTGATTGCTACTTTCCTTGATGCAAAATGTAATCAATCACTAATAAATTTCTTACTGACAAGATCTAGTGCAAATATTTTGGGAGTGAAGAAGATTGAAGCAAGTATGGCTTCTTGAAACTATAAATTTTGTTCATTGTACAGTCTTCTAGGAGGTACCAGTCTCTTGTTTTCCATATCTCATTCATTTCTAAGATAACTCTGGGTAGGGGATACTCATGGACAAATTGGTAAAACACTGACACAAAGGATTGAATATAATATAAAATTCCCATGTTTTTTGGAGTTATTCTTACAAAGGATATCCATTCAATGGTATGGAGTTTAGAAGTGTAGCAAGAAAGGTTCAATTTGACTTACCTGTGGTCAAATTGAGAAAATTCAAAATTTCCACATCAGCAAAAACTTGGAGGAAGTTAACTAAAGTGACATGGCTATTGTCACTCAGTTAGCTCAGTAAATTCAAGTTAGTGGGATTGGATTCAGTTTGCATGTGTTGATTGTTAATTTGTAGCAATCCAGTTCAATTATTTCTAGTTGTACTCAGTTAAATTAGTTCTAATAGTTAATAGAACTAGTTGGAGGTCAGTTGTGCAGTGAGATAATAGTCTAACTCAGAGATCATCTATTTAACTGTTCAATCAACCAAAAATAAATCATGCATGCAAGTAACTTGAATTTCTCATTTGTGGTGGAGATTCCAAGGTAGTGTAACATCAATTGTAAACTAGTTTTGAGAGTACAGGTGTTGCATGCAATCAGTGACCAATTCTTAGGAATTGCACAATCATTTTGGAGGAAATTCCTAAAGAATAGGGGTCAATTTCCTCAGTATTTTCACAAGGAAATAGCAGCTCAGGTGGGGGCAAAAATTGGCTAAGTCTAAGTAAGATCTTCTCATTGAGCAGAGAGAGCAATTATCCTTTTGCAGGTTGAACTCAGAGTTGGAGCTAGAAATTTTAATAGATTCGCTATTCATTTGATTATTGAAAGAATTCTTAAGGGGTTTATATCGGTTGGCTTCCACTAGATACATCTGTGTACTTATGTATGTGATTATGCATGTTTGTGAATGTTGTTCTAAATTGTGAACTAATTTCTGCAGAGCAGTAGAGTTGAATTGTGTCTCTTGA
>APFE031704334.1:32809-77981 GCA_000404065.3 Pinus taeda | reverse complement strand
TGGACCTGGAAGTTAGAGACTGCCCGTACAAAACAATGTGTTGCTTCTGCGATTTTTTGATGGATGAAATTATGGGTACTTCCACTATCAATCAAGACTATTACTGGGCGATGTTTAAGAAACCCCTGATTTTGAGAGTTTGAGGGGAAGAGATTCCTGCCAACGCATTGAGCGAAATAACTGGGTTGTCAGATACAATCTCCTTTTGGTTGTCTTCTTCTATCGCCTCCTGTTCCTCAAGAGGTGGATATTCCTCAGTGGAGCTGTAGTCAGTGGCATCAATTTGGAAAAACTTGGGCTCCTTACATTTATGGCCAGGGGAATATTTTTCATCACAGTAGTAACATAGTCCTTGCTTCCTTCTCTCATCCATTTCCTGAGGTGATACCTTTTGGACCTTAAGTGTCTGAGTCTTGGTATGAGCTTGTGGGGGACGACCTTTAGTGGGGAAATTGGGGCAGCTGTATTGGGCTGTTATGGCACGTTCCACCTTACGGGCTACCTGGCAAGCTTCCGACCATGTGGGGGGGTGGTGGAGTAGAACTTGAGCTTTGATGGCTTCTTTAAGACCACTGATAAAACATTCCGTGTAGAACTCATCGGAGAGATGCTGAGTGCGGAAGGCTAAGGCTTCAAAAGCGGTGATATATTCATCCACTGTACCCGTCTGTCGGAGCTTAGTGAGATTGCCCAAAAAGGAATCTCCCTATTCAAAGAGATCTCAAAGAGCTTTAGTAAATTGGACCCAACTCGAAAAAGGTGCATTGCGACGCTGATGCCATAACGCCCATTGCCATCGTTGACTGTCCAAGTACATGGTCGCCACTGTAATCTTAGTCCAATCATCTTCGAGACGATTTAATTCGAAGTACTGTTCCATTTGTGCTAGCCATGCAGACGGGTTAGAACCGTCAAATTTCTGCATATCCAACTTGGGAGGTCGCTGACTGAGTGGGAGATCTCTGTTGGGTGGTGGATGAGTGTGCCAGGCATGAGGAGAGTGGCTAGACTCACCCTCATGGTCATTATAATGGTCCTCGAGAGCTGGCTCCTTGCCCTTATCGAGTGCTTGCCGTACCATGCTAGATAGTTCGTCAAGCGTATTTTTGAGCTTGTTCATATCTGTTTCAAGTTTGTCTAGTCTTTCATTGGCCATTGCTTGAGCTCTAGTTTCTACCATACACCAACTTGATGAAAAACTGGGACCGCATAGAAAATTTTTGTGAAGAAATTGAATGGTACCACCGTGCTCAGCTCGTTGTCCTAATGCTGATGGGCTAGATCACAAATAAGTGCTTCGGAAGATCTCAAATTTTTATTTTTTTTGGAAAGCTCCTAACGGAGTTTTACTCCTTGATCAATACTGCAGTCGCCAAATCCTCAAAATGTCAATGCCATCAAAAGTCCTGCAAAAATTATAGCCAGGCACAGGAACCCTTCACAACTACTCCAATCTGGTGGATCTGAGAGATCTGAATCGTGGATCACTGCTGCTGCTGATTTGATAGAGCTGCGGGACTGATGTCTGCTGCTGCTGCACTCGCTGATCTGGAATAGATGATGTGTGATCCCCCGATAGAAAGGGAACTACGGTCTTGAGGAGTGTCAGGTGCTACAGATCGCAATATACATAAGGGTCTGACAGTAGTACTCGGCCCAATGTTTCAGGGCTCTAACTAAGGAGGATCGACCGTACCCTTAGCCGTACAACCCGACTACCCTATCGTACGGGTGAGTAATCTCTCCGAGTGCTGTTCTCGGTGTACTATAGCCACAAGATGGCCGAAAGTTGATCTATGGCGAGGCTTCAAGGTAGCTATGGGGCTTCCTATATACCCAGAGGGTACGTGGAAGACAGTGCGTGCGCGGTTCTGTCTAATGCGCTACTACTCGAAGGGGTACCCACAAGAGTTACAAGGGAGTCCAACAGACATGACCACCTCTTGTATTTCCTGCGTGCATGCCTCCCCAAATCCGCAGGTTTATGCGCTTAATGACAGATCCCATGGTTTTAAGACGCCGGAACACGTCTCTAGCCAAATTTTTTTTTTGCTAAAATTTGGAGATCCCACCGAGCCCTGGAAAGTGCTCCGATACCACTTGTTATGCTTCTTAACCTGCAAAGTAATAACGAACAGAGAATATGCGAGAAAAAATACCCAAAACACAGAATATGCGAAGAAAATATACCCAGAACACAGAATAGCAATGATTTTATTACTCAGAGAGAAATGTTCACAGGCCTCTTCGAGGGGGCAACCTCCAATAGAGCAGAGCTCGATTACAAAACAAGACACGATACTCCTCGCAGGGAGACTCTATCCTTTATATATGACTCATACATGCAATACCACGGGCCAATACCGTGGGTTTTATTAATACCATCTATCTAATATTACTGCCCATTTACCCTTTATTTAATACTACCGCCCATTTGCAACTAACTGTGGTCCCTTCATTAATTGCGGGTTAACTATTTACAAATATTAATATGGGCTTTATTGACTCTTGACTATGACGTGATCCCATGACATGAATAAGGGGGTTAGGGTGGGACCCTAACAGGATCAACCCGTGTACATGCAACATAAGTGAATTGTAGCAATGTTAGGTGGCATCCCTCCTAGAGTCTCTATGTGGTCTCCTCTGAAGGACTAAGAGGCAGCTAGAGAGCAGTACGGAAGCAAAGGACCAACATGACAAGATATGACATATAAGTTGCAGTGAATATTTTCATTGTATCTTATATACCATGGAATATCATATTATTTAAAATTGGTTTAATATAATGAATATGAGGTTGTACATTATTGTACAATATTTGTTAGAAATTGTGTATACTTGTGCATATGTGATTTACTGGTTTATATTTTCCGTTGTACAAAGTAGTTCTTGTTGAGATTACTGGTTTGGTAGCGCCAGAGATTCTAATATTCTATCCTAGACCCAAGCTCATGGAAATTCAACAAAGTTGGTCATTGAAAAATACTTTGAGGTTGGGCCTCAAGCCCAATAATTTTGATAAAAAACACTACTCTGCACAAGAGCCCGAGAGTAATGAAAAATATTATAAAAACCAAAAAAACTGTTGATAATTATAATTTTTACTGCATTTCATATACAAATTGATAATTTTTTGAATCATACATGTAACAACATCAAAATGATCTTTCTTATAATTTTAATTACTAGCCAAGTTCGCCCCCAAAAAATTTTACTATTGTATTGTGCAAGATTGAGCGACAACATTGGCTCCAATTGGGGACAATGAGACTTGCTTGTAGGACATTAAGAACAACAAGTTAGTTTCCTTGTTGGGAACAAAGTCAAAATCTGAAAACCCCGAGCCATGAAATTTTTCTAGAAATTGTTTCAACTGGAATTGCTTCCCTTATTCATCAATTGAAGATACTGAACTAAAACCTTATGTAACTGAAAATCAAATGCTCACTTGTTGAGATTATTTATATACATGATTCCTACTTATACCTAGTGTTGAATTCAATCAAGTGAAATCGGCCTTCCAGTAACATTAGGACAACATTTGAGTGTTGGATCTTATGCCAATTCCCTAAAACGTTAAAAGAGTTAGGTTCAGGAACAAAAGAGAATGATTAATAGGTGTTGATATATGTTCAAGAAAACTTATTAGTTGCAAAAATACTCTTGTTTCCAAATTGTTGAAAGACAGCAAAGCATCTACTATAGAATCATAAAAGACATGGAAAATACTAGAAACATGATCATCAAGCTTAATCTCTCTAAAATTTATAGCAATTGGACAACGTATATTTTTAAAATTTTTAAACATAAGTTTTTTGGACTTGTAGAAAAGATCCTCTTTTAGTTTTTCGTTTGAATTGTAAATCCTATGCAAAAATTTCGGTTTCTTTCAAATCAAAGTTCATGCTAACCTCTAATAACATTCTTACATTTAGAAGAGAACCATCATTTTCTTGTGAATGTATTTGACATACATTTATAGATTGTTATTGATCTGGATCATACGAATCATAAACGAGGTCTCCTTCAAAATGAACAAAATAGGACCTATTAAAATTAACTTACAGCTCGATAATGTCTTCATTTTTTTTCTTATTGTTGGAAATTGTTTCTTGATACAGGTCTATGTTTTCTTGGAGCTAAGCTTCATAAATGTTTTCAACAACTTAATCATTTTTGGAAAGTTTTCAAGACAAAAATGTCTAGAACAATCTTCAAATAGAAAATATTGCAAATATAAATTGCTGCCAAAATAAATGAATGTTGCATGGGAGCTCTTTAAAGAAAATAAACTGCAATGAGGCAAGGCTATGTACCAAATGATAACATCTTCATCCAAATGAAACATGAAAAGTTTCGTTTTTAAATCCTCATAATCAATACTCCTATGCTCCTTACATTTGTGAAAATCAACTAGGTGTTGGAGTGGACTTTCATCTACATTCCCTCTGAACCTTGGAAGATACTCATTACACCCATGAAAGATAGGGACAATAGGGGGATAATTAGGAATAGAATAAAAATCTAGTGGGGCAAATTTGTTAGCCAAGAATGCCACAAAAGCCATTTGTAAAACCTATAAAAATAAATTTCCAAAGATGAAGAGAGTTGGTGAAGATTTATAGCAAAAGATTGGTTCTTGTCACCTTCAAGAATCAGTCCTTAAATTTTCAATAAAAACTGAGGGAAAATCTTTGAACTCCATCCCTACAAACAACACCAATTGATGTTATAACCTTGGAGACAGTTCCTAGCTACAAGGGAACCATTATATAATAAATCTATAGAAACTGATTAAGATTTTAAAAATATGGTCAGAGGGATAGACCATGAACCTTGCAATGAATGGTATAATTCTGAAACTTATCGCTCTGTTGTAGCGGATATAACCACCCTCCAAAATTTTTCCTTAGCCTACTTTGGAGCCTCCCTACCAACCTTTTACAACACTTTGTCTCACTTCATCATGTACTCAAGCTTCAAGTGTTTTCCTCGCATAAAGGCAGCTTGTCAATCACAATCGATCCATTCCCCTCACAGGTTGTTCACCCGGATTTAGTCTAGCTGCAAATTGTGCAGATTCCCCTTGAAAATTGTGTATTTCTAGAGGGAAACTAGCCTTCCCTCCAAAAATTGTGCAATCCTCTCTGGTAGCCTGTTGGGATCCAGGATTGTGCAATCCTGCTAGCCAACACTCCCAACAAGATTTGTGTAAATTTTCCCAGCAGGGTTGTTCAGCCCAGGATTTGCACAAATTTGGGCAACAGTCAATTGCTCTGCTAAGAAATTGTGCAAATCCCCTGGGCAGTCAACCTAGCTCCCAGCCTGAAATGTGCATTTTTCCTGAGCAGTTGAGCAACTGCATGCATGAGGAGTCTGGTTGACCAGTTCCACCTGGGACCAATGAAACTTGACTTGCATGCATGCATGACTTGCTCTTCCCAGAATAGCAAGATACGCCATGCAAAAGGCATCCCATGATTTAGGGAACTATTTTTAGTAGTTGGGGGTTACATGCAGGGTTGTTTTAGAAGTTTCCCTCCAAGTGTCACTTTTTCCTAGATTTGTGGCATGCGCATCATGAGACCAAAATTATTTATTCGATGCATCAGAGCTAATTCATTCACATTGATCTTAAAGATCTAACATCCCACAACACATCTGGCTGAGCTATTCACTGGTAAGTGGCCTCAAATTGTCTTTTTCAGCATTTGTATCATGTTTTGTGTGTTCTCTTATGTGAGTGTTGCTTGCTTGATTTTTTTGAATGCTTTCTATCATTTACATGTATACTAGTTTGTCCTAGCTCTGTTTCAGTTTTCATTGCTATCTCACTATTGTCGCATGCATGAAATTGTTTTGCACAGACGTTCACCCAACCGGAAAACTACCTCACCTACATGCATGTTGATATGTTTGTTGAATCTTTCATTCATGTTTTTCATGCACTATCAATCACTTCTTCTATCACTTAGTTTCACCATGCATTCACTTTTTTATTTGCTTTCAGTTTCCCGTCGACAAGTTGAGCCAACCTTGGCTCAGACCCTACCTCCACCAAGGCTACATTGCATAATCTAGGGAAGGAAGGCTCACCTTCCTCTCAATAAATGCACATTCCTGCCCATCACTGGCATCCAAGACTATTTTTCACATTTTTGGAGGACAGTGGTTGCTTGGCCGAAGAAATTGTGCAAATCTGTCCCCAGGCCAGCAGTCCTTCCGAGCTGGAATTGCACATTAAACAATCCCAAGAACCAGTTGCCTAACTGGATTGTGCATTTTTACAGATCCAACAGCTAGTCCTACCTCCCAAATAGCCCAAACTTCCTTTTGCATAGTTCTGGTAGCCAGTCACCCAGCCTCCTAGTAAAATTTGTGCAATCTTGCTAATCAGCTTCCCAAGTATGCGTTCTATCTTCTTCAGTTTTACCTTGTTTTCACCGACATATCTTTTGCCATGCATGTTTCTTGTATCCAGATCTTTTAGGTGTTCATCTGTCTCAATGGATTCCAAGAGAAAAAGATCACTGAACACTGATGGAGTTGTAGCTGGAGTAGTAGTTGAGTAGGTTTCCTCTAGTCTGCCGAACTATGAAGATATGAAGTTGTATCTAGACAAGGACATCAAACTAAAGTGCCAAGAGGTTAATGAAACATTCGCATGAACTTTTGGGGAGGACATCGAAGACAGTCAGGTGTATGTGAACATTCATAAGTCCAACTTGTACCAGATTGCATGCAGATACCTCACATTCCCATGCGCGAATGTGATTCATTGGATCATCTCTCACACTGAACCTGAGACAATGACCTTGAGCAGTGTCAGTGGGATGAAGCTTGCAACCTTATAGGCATGAGAATATGATGAGATGTATCAGATGTTAGAGTCTGTGACATTCATGTCTCCTCCATTCAACTTTCCCAACAACAAAGCTATCTCTAGAACATTTTGAATGATTGGGTAAAGGAGCCAACTCATTTCAGGATGACACCCAACTAAATATACAAGACGAAGACATTGAGGAAACCGTACAAATACTTGGAAATATTCACATGTCGACTGTGTGGCCAAGAAAGCACTAAAACCTTTCCTTCGAGTTGCGTGATCGCATTGGACCAACTGGCTAGAAAAGAAAAATCATGTAACTGGTCTAGCATACTAGCTTATGCGTTGAAGGAACAAGTCAGGAAGGCTCGACAGTCACCCGAAGGTATGCAAGCAGAGATTTGCATGTTCGCCTTGTTGCACTAAAAATTGTCACCTTGACATTCTACACTCTGTGTGAGTCCATTACCACTCATACTCTCCTCCTTTGCAAGTCTTAAGCCTTAGTTCCTCATATCAAGCCTTGAAAATAAGAGAAAGCCCTCAAAAGTCTCTAAAAATATAGTTCCACACTTTCTCTTTGCATTACCTATGGTCCCACACCTAATGGTCATGAATCTTGCACACCTGACCACTCTGTCTCTGTGTTATGGGTGCGGACCCCTGTAAAAGTTAAAAAGGCATGAATACATTCTAAAACTCACTTTCAGTCATTTCTAGAAGCTTTTGGAAGGAATCTTGAGGTGGCAAGTTCGCTCTCTTAAGGTTCATGCATCCCATACCTTAAGGAGCTAACCCCTTGATGTGAGGAGCTTATCCCTTTGAAGGCGGATTCTATCCTTTCATAGGTGGACCTGTAACCTCTTCCCTTGCACTATAAAATGAAGCATTGGGTTTGTTACTGGAGAGGTTAGAAGCTAAATATTTTTGAGGTGAAATGTTGTTGGAACTTAGTCTTCTTAGTTGAGTTTTTATGAGGAGAGATTACATACCTCTATGATCTCATTTGGAAGAGTGCAAGGCTTGTCAAAGTAAATGAAATTCCTGTTTTGGACCCCAGGAAGAGCTTGTTCAACATCAAGGCTAAAAAGGTTGTAAGGTTCTTCTACTTCAAAGTTAATACGAATAAGTTTGTTTTTCTCAATAAGCTGTTGATTCATGGTTTATTTTATGGATTCCTTGATCACCATAATAGACATGATTTATGATATTTTTTTATGCAGGTGCTATTTAATGTTTTCTTATTTATGATTGCAGGTTCTCAAAGGTAATTCTTTTGAACGATTAGAGGATGGCTAGTATGAACAAGCGTTGGATCTAAGGTAGGGTCTTAACACCTGTATAGTATTTATTTATAAATCGCATATGTCTAGAGAAAGATAGATTTGTTTGTCTGTTTGTTGCTAGACTATCTTTTGATACTAAGGAGATCGGTCTTGTCTGCAAGATCAATTTATCTGGCCAACACGCCTACATCATAGATGCAGTCTATGGCCAACATGAGTTTACGGGCTTGGAGTGGGCATGGTCATCAACGGAAATTATTTTGAACACATATTTCAAGTTGTTGTCCGAATGCAGCTTCAGAGAAGTAATCATATAGATGTGCAACCATTTTTTCACCCTAGTGTACATGATGATATTCGAACAGGATCCACCTTGCATTTCAGAGGAAGTGATGGAGGCATTGTTAGGCATTGTATATTGGTATGCCTCACCGTTCGACACTTTAATCTAAATGTTCATTATTGAGAGGCCTCTGCATGTTTTTCCAAAGTTTGCCTTGGAAAAACTTCTCATGTAGGAAGTATTGTATCACACCTTGACAGGATTGACAGCTAGACCACCGTGAAAGAAGAAGGCACCTTGGCCCGCTTTTCCGCTTCGGATTAGGTTATACGAGATTGAGAGTATCAAGAATTTGGATGTCGAATTAGAATAGATGGAGAAGTACCCATTCGACCTCGAAGCTTCAACCCATATGACCCACATTGTATTGTGGAAGATCACTACATGAGATTTTAGTTCAATTGGATCCAAGGGGAATTTCATTGGGCCAAGGAGGACTCATGTTGGTATTGCTATAGTTCCTTTACACCCAATGAACAGGTCGGCTTCGCCATGGAATGGTTAGTAAATCAACATGGGGAAGCATCACGGAAAGCACCAACAGTAGCAACAGTAGTAGCAACAGCAGAGGCAACAGAGCCAAGCATACATGCGCTCGATAAAGGGAATATGAAAATTGTTGACTGATGGAGGAGGAGAAAAGTTTCAAGTTTTGAGTTGATCCACTTGTACAAGAAGAAACTATGGCTATTTAAGCAAAGAGGTAGCAGCGCAACAAGTGAATCGCATGAAGGTAGAAGGATAAGAAGATAGAGAAGGAGTTGCATGAGCTGAGGGAGAAACTATGGAAAGAACAAGAGTTGTGCCAACATGATAGGGAAGCGCAGTAGCAGTAGATATAGCTGGGGGCGCATCATTTGCAGAGAGATGAAGTAGCACCCATGCAAGTAGTTGATTCATCTGAACATTGGAATTAGGAAAACAGGTTGAACCATCGCACGGGCAAGCTTGAACAGTTGGATGCAGACATGGAGCAGTAGGAGTTGGAATAGGACACCAACCTCATGCTTCACCACAAAGAGGTCGATTCACCTGCTTCAATACATGCAGATGATGAGAAAGTATCAAATGACTAAGGAGGCACTAATATCCTTGGTGGTTAGCCAGAAGCAGACATGCACAACATCTCCTTTGATGAATCTCATCACAGACTTTTGCAGTCTCTAAGAGTACCAACTCTGGAGGACCAAACATCCCCTGCGTAAGTTGAAGAACAAGTGTTTGTGACTGATGTTAACAAGAATCTAGCTGCTTTGTCCAATGTAACCAGAGTGTATGTCGAAGCCTCTAGCTCAAGTGTTTGTTTCCTTATAGTTGAGAACGAGCGAATGGTGAAGGAACTACAGGTGGCCAAGCAAGGAGGAGGCTTGGTGAAAATGTCCTCCCAAGTTGAACTGAAGAAGGAAATACTAGATGAAGTATTGTCCCTTGATACAATTATCTGAGCATTGTACTCCAAGTTTGGTACTTTGCACCAAGAAGTCATCGATCTCCACGAATGGCAGCAGCGATGTGCGAGAAGAGCACACATCTTGAAGAACATACACACTGTTGTTGATAACATGCAAGTGTGGATGATGAACTACAAGGGAGCCCCACTTCACTTGCCAAATATGTTGAGGGCAAATGCGGTCGAGCTACAAGCATGTATCCATAGTTAGATCTGGAACTATGAGGACCTACCACAACTCATCACTAGCATACAGGCTTCTTGTGCACAAGTATTCAAGAGCATGGATGTTGTGGTGCACACACATGTGATCCCATCACTTGGGACTCTCACCTCGGCAAAGACAAAGAAGCAGGTCCGATAGGAGTTTAACTCATACTTCGACAAGTTGATGCACATCACCACCAGGCCAGACTTGCCTATCAGTGCAAACATCGTGCACAAGTATGTTGCTGGTCTGGCTACATTAAAGACAATGATGCCCATGCTTTCAGGCAAGTTGGACAGAGAAGCCTAAGCAGTGTACCCATATGTTATGGAGGCAAAGTTCAGGATTAAGATAGATGTCACAGCGCAATACACAGACACTATCAAGAACTACCAATCTTGGCATCAATATGTTATTGTTGATAATCATGAGGACGCCGAGTAGTTGGGCTTCTATAGTTGTCTAAGTCAGAATGATGTCTAGTTTGGCTTGCTCAAGCCATTGTTCACATGGGTACATGTGCATTGTAATGTTGAGTCATGTCAAGTGTAAGTCAAGTCTCAATAGTGGATGTAACAGTCATAAAGTAGGTGAAGAGTCATGAGAGTAGTTGAATGGTCACAAAGGGGAATGTCAAGGGTCACCCCACCCTTTGCTATAAATATTCCCTCATAACTCATTGTATAGGCTTTTGGTCAGCCAAGCTTTTGATAAGACTATCTTGGAAAGAGCTTGGACAGTATTGTAATGCGCCTTGGATTCTCCAATGCATGTAGCTATTTCATCTCTTTGGAGGAGCAGGCAAATGTGGTTGTAAAATTTCACTGATGGGGCTAGCAAGTTTACATGGATGTATTATATGATTGGAACTTACACTTCTTTATATAATAAGACCCAAAACATTTTCATGCATATGTTGTTATTGTAGTTGGAATGTTCCAGCTGCCTTAATGATATATGATGTTTAACTTATGTATTTGTGTATGAATTGATTCGTATGCAATTATATGTATCTTGTTGCAAATGTGTTGTTGGTTTAACCATCGCTTTGGATTGTCGACTGCTCTACCTTCCAGCTTGTGATGCATCTTTTCTCTTATGTTCCCTTCCAAGCTGAATACTGATACAGGTTGTCAAGGGGTGCGCTCATCCCACCCCATTTGTGTTAGAACCTCTCATGCACATTCCTTGACTCACTACAATGGTCACACCCTTGCTACTGATAGAGTTATCTTACTTGCCTCTGTGTGGCATCGCAGTCAAGGCATTACCTTACAACCCATGGCTGGGACTCATACATGAAACGATCTGAGGTCTAATTGGAACTTCTTACCGAGGATATCCCCTTGACATGTTGGAAAGTCCAGCGCTGTCAGCATTTCTGGTGCTATTAGGAGGGCCTGATGACAAGTTGTTTCCTCTCATCCAGTTTTGAACCTTTACATATCTTTCATGGACTCTTGCACTCTTCTTCCCTGGTGGTGTTTTTCGAATCATGAAGATGTCTCCATCTAGAGGAAGCTTTTCAATCTCTTGTCCACATTTACATATGACAGTGAAGGCGAGGTGGCCTAGCCTGAGCACTTACATAACTTTCCTTCAATGATTCATGAGGAATATGAGTTATTTTATGAACAAGCTAGTTCGCTGCTTGCATACACACTTCGGGAATCTCCATTTCATTGGTTGCTCAGCCTATCAGCTGACACCATGCACCCATTTGAGCATTTATGTGATATTAATGAAGACACATGCTATTATTTTGATCCAGAACATCTTGACTGGAAACTGTTACAACAACGGAGGGCTCCACATGAATCCATTATTGATTTTTGGCAATGCTTCCATGACTTGTAGTTTCAAGCTCCGAGGAGCTAGATGAAACTTTTCTTATGTTTGGGACTAATTTGAGTATTTCCTTAAGAAATCTGCCTGTCCCAAGAGAATTCTTGAGATCAAGCCTCACTGAACATTCTTCAATGACAAAGCTACACAATCTCATGTGGATGTGGTCACTTTCTCAACTAACTGTCTGCCTCCCCCTCATTCAACAACTCCACCACAACCCAGTGATGTTGAGGATCATGCTCACACACCGGTTCATCTTTCACACTCTCCCAACATCGCTTCACTCAATTTTCACGCAGATTTGGTTGTGAGCCCTTCGAGTTCTCATATGAATTCTTTTCTATGACCTTTGTCTTTGCACTATGGTGTTCCTCTAGATGATGTTGTCTTGTGTTCATCCATTCTAGACTCTTCACTTGTTGTGAATGAGGAACAACCCATTGACAGAGTTGGTGTTGCACAACCAATATGCACTGTCATTCATGAAGAGTATGAGTAAGAGCTTGAGCATCAATACTTGGTGAAGGATTACTCCCTTCCATCTGAGCCCCCTCCGTTCTTTCCTAACCTATTTAGTGAACCTGCCATCCATGATTTTGCATGTGTTTCTTCATCCACTAATGCATCCATTATTGATCACTCACAGGACTCACCGAATGTTAGTCCAACATTTGACAATGGAGAGGACAAGTTATTCATTGGAAATTCACTTGATCTTTCATCTATCTTTTTCGAAAACACTGAGGATGAGTTTGTTCGATTTTCATCTGCCCCTGTGTTTGATTCATCTGATCATGAGGATGCCAAAGAATTCATTTATTTTTTTGATCATGGCAGTCGTGGTTCATTTACTTCCATTTTTTAACATGATCATGACTCTATCACAGTTGATCTTTCAAAGCCACCGGTTTATGATGATCTATCTAATGATGAAGTTGAGACACCCAAGACTGTCAAGGCACTTCAACCCGAGCTGATGGTTATGTTAGGTCCTCGCTGTCTTGGGGTTAGTCTCACTTCTGATCATGAAATTGTTCAATCACCAAAGGCTCCTAATTACTCAGGTATATGCATTGAAGATCCATCTCACACATAGATCACACTTCCTTCACTCAAACTTCACGATCCCATTGCTCATGCATTTGAGGATTCTTACGTTGCAAACACTTGTTTGCGACAGAAGTTATCTTTGTTTCTTTTGTTTTCTTGCATGTCATAGTCAAGAGTGTGCTTATGCTTCAAAGTCGCACGTAGTGTCACACAACACCATGATAAGTCGACGGATTTCCCATCATGCACTTATACTAACTTATTGTTGCACAAAAATTGTCACTTTGACTTTCGGAAATCTGTGTGAGTCCATCAACACTCATAATTTCCTCCTTTGCAAGTCGTGAGCCTCAGTTCTTCATATCAAGCCTTGAAAATAAGAGAAAGCCCTCAAAAGTCTCTAAAACTTTGGTTCCACACTTTCTCTTAGCATTTCCTGTGGTCCCGTACCTAATGGTCATGACCCCTGCGCACTTGACCACTCTGTCTCTGTGTTATGGGTGCAGACCCCTGTAAAAGTTAAAAAGGTGCAAGTATATTCTTAAAAACTCACTTTGAGTCATTTCTGGAAGCTTCTGGAAGGAATCTTGAGGTGGCAAGTTCACTCTTGTAAGGTTCATGCATCCCATACCTTAAGGAGCTAACCCCTTGATGTGAGGAGCTTATCCCTTTGAAGAATGACTCTATCCCTTCATAGGTGGACCTATAACCTCCTTCCTTTGCACTATAAAATGAAGCATTGGGCTGGTTACTTGAGAGGTTGAAAGCTGAATATTTTTGAGATGAAATGTTGCGGGAACTTAGTCTTCCTAATTGAGCTTTTGTGAGGAGAGATTACATACCTCTTTGATCTCATTTGGAAGAGTGTGAGGCTTGTCAAAGTAAAGGAGATTCTTGTTTCAGACCCTGGGAAGAGCTTCTACAACATCAAGGCACCAAAGGTTGTAAGCTTCTTCTATTTCAAAGTTAATACAAATAAGTTTATTTTTCTCAATAAGCTGTGTTTTATGGTTTATTTTATGGATTCCTTGATCACCATAATGAACATGATTTATTATATTAGCTATGCAGGTGTTATTTCATGTGCGCTTGTTTGTGATTGCAGGTTTTCAAAAGGAAATTCTTTCGGACGGTTGAAGGATGGTTGCTACAAACTAGCGTTGGACTTAAGGTAAGGTCTAAACACATCTATAGTTTTTATTAGTGAATTGTAAAATGTTTATAGAAAGATAGATTTGCTTGTCCTGCTTGTTGCTAGATATCTTTTGATACTAGGGAGATCAGCCTTGTTCACAAGATCAATTTTCCGGTCAACACATATGTCCCATGGGCACTTTGAAACATGAAGTGTGGCTGTATTCATTGTTATATCCTTCTTGATTGCTAGTTCACACAACTGGGTTGCTCGCGGACCAAGCCTTCACCAACATAGGTCTACCAATGCGTTGGTGGCTACATTGGAAGTATCACTTCACATGATTAGGCCCATGCACTATTAGTGTAGGAGTAGGAGTAGTGTTTTATTTTAGTTGTTTGCTTGCATGCTTGTTTTCTTACATGCTTTGTTTGTTGGTTTGTTTGCTTGCTTGTTTTCTTACTTGCTTTGCTTTCAATTTTTCTTCTATTCTTGCTTTGCTTTGTTCTTTGTTAGTTTGCTTGTTTCGTTCATAGGTTAGTTTGCATGAAACCATGTACGAATCTTGAAGTGATCTCGATAAAGTACAAGAGGGCTTGTACAACTACCACTACTTGGTTATCTGTCGTCTTGCCTCCATATGATGAGCTTATTACTTTTAGTCCATGATATGTCGAAGGAAAATATGTACTGTTCGAAGTAAGCATTGGTGAAAACACAACGCTTACGCGTTAACTAGTGTCACCTTCTCTAGTCAGTTGTTTTTGGGTTAACCCTTCTCAGCTCAGTCAAGTAGAGTAAGGTGAGGGGATAAACCTTAACAGGCACGTCAGATATACAATAAACTACTTCTCTACTGGAACAACCTATTTTTCTCTAAATAAGTTGGGATCCCTCTTCTACCTCTGAAATGAATAAGTGTTATGCACAATGAAAAAAGAAAAAATGAAAAGTCAAAAAATTCAAAATAAAAAATGAATAAGGCGAATGAAGAGAAAGGATTCCTGCGTAGGGAGGTGATGCAAATAACTCTGTTGGGGTACTGACTAGGCTTGTTGGTGGTAGAGCCATGCTTGTGTTCCTATGTGACTCCACAAGGGTACTGTCCAGGCATGTTGGCAATAGAGCAACACCAGAGATGAAACTAAGACTCTAATGAATATATTGTTTGTGCACCTATATACCCCTCAACCCCAATCAAAACAACTATGTTCCCTTGGCTTGGAATGTGTGTCAATCAACCAAAATTTTGGTAGATGCTACATCTTACAATTAGGTAAGTGTGTAACCAAGATGAGCTGAGAACTGAACAATACTTCCATAGGTGTTAGACTTGTTTTTCATGAACAAGGTCCATTCAGAGAGATGGACTTCTACCAGTGTGTCGCCAAGTGTTGTAGCAGCTACAACCACCCTCCAAAATTTGTCGAGCCTATTTTGGATCCTCCCTACCATTCTTTCATAACATTTTGTCTTGCTTCGTCAAGTACTCAAGCTTCAAGTATTTTCCTTGAACAAAGGCAGCCTGTCAATCATAGTCGATCCCTTCCCCTCGTAGGTTGTTCACTCAAACTTGATCCAAATGTAGGCTGAACAACTTCCCCTTGAAAATTGTGCATTTTTGGAGGGAAACAATCCTTACCTCCAAAAATTGTGCAATTCTCTCTAGCAGCCTGTTGGGTTCCAGGATTTCATAATCCTGCCAGCAAACACTCATAACAAGATTTGCACAACTTTCCACAGCAGCGTTGTTCAACCCAAGATTTGCGCAAATCTAGGAAGAAGTTAGCTACTCTGCCCAGAAATTGCACAAACCCCCTGGGAAATCAGCCTAGCTCCCATCCTGAAATGCACATTTTTCCTGAGCATTTAAGAAACTGTATGCATGAGCAGTACGGTTGACTAGTTCCACCAGGGACCAAGGAAACTTGACTTGCATGCATGCATGACTTGCTCTTCTCAAAATAGCACGAGAGAACATGCAAAAGGCATCCCATGATTTAGGGAACTATTTTTAGCAGACGGGGGTCACATCCAAAGTTGTTTTAAAAGTTCCCCTCCAGGTGTCGCTTTTTCCTAGATTTGTGGCATGCACATCATGGGACCAAAATTTATTTGACACATCAGAGCTCATTCATTCACATCGATCTTGGAGCTTTAAAATCACACAACACATCCAGGACTCTTCGACACATCCGACTCAACTATTCATTGCTAAGTGGCCTCAAGTTGTCCTTTTCATTGTTTTTATCACTTTTTGTGTATTTGCTTGTGTGATTGTTTTTTTCTTGATTTCTTTGAATGATTGTTGTCTCTTACATGTATACTAGATTTTCCTAGCTCTGTTTCAGTTTTCATTGCTATCTCACTATTTTCGCATGCATGAAACTATTTTGCACGGACGTTCTCCCAACCAGTGAACTACCTCACCCACATGCATGTTGATCTATTTTATGAATCTTTCATTCATGTTTTGCATCCACTATCAATCACTTCCTCTATCACTTATCGTCGCCATGCATTCACTGCTTTATTTTCTTTCAGTTTCCTGTCGGGTGAGTTGAGCCAACCTTGGCCCGAACTCTGCCTCCACCAAGGCTGCATTTCATAATTTAGGGAAGGAAGACTCACATTCTTCTCCATAAATCCACATTCCTACCCAAAACTAGCCTCGAGTACTACTTTGCACATTTTTGGAGGAGAGTAGCTGCTTGGACCAAGAAATTGCGCAAATTTGTCCCTGGGTCAGCAGTCCTTCCTAGCTGGAATTGCGCATTGCTCAATTCCAGTAGCTAGATGCCTGACTGGATTATGCATTTTGCAGATCTAGTAGCCAGTCCTACCTTCTAGATAGCCCAAAATTCCTTTTGTGTAGTTGTGGCAGCTACTCACCCAACCTCCCAGTAAAAGTTGCGCAATCTCGGTCATCCGTTTCCCAGGTATGTGATGTACCCTTCCCCAAATTTGCTTTGTTTTCAATGACATATCTCTTGCCATGCATGTTTCTTATCTCCATATCATTCGGGTGTTCATCTATCTCAATGGCTTCCAAGAGAACAAGATCACAGGACATTGATGGAGTTGCAGCTAGAGCAACAGTTGAGTGGGTGTCCTCTAGTCTACCAATCTATGAAGATATGAAGTTGTATCTAGACAAGGACATTAAACTGAAAAGGCAAGAGGTTAATGAAACATTTGTAGGCACTTGTGGGGAAGACATCGAAGAACGTCAGCTATATGTGAACATTCACAAGTCTAGCTTGTATCAGATTTCATGTAGATACCCCGCGTTCCCGTGCGCAGACATGATTCACTGGATCATCTCTCACATTGACCTTGAGACGATGACCTTGAGTAGTGTTAGTGGGACGAAGCTTTCAACCTTCTCGACATGAGATTATGATGAGATGTACCAAATGTCATAGCCCGTGACTGTCATTGTTAAACACACATGGGCAGCAACAAATAGGAAAGTTAAACCATGAGAGTACAATTTTTATTAACAACTGATATACAGTTATAGTACATATTGTGACCGTTGGGTTTCACATCCCAAGGTCTCTTGGACTCCTTTTGTCCATTTAGCTTCCACACTAACCCATTGAGAATTAGGTGTCCAACATTCCCCCCCTTAATCCGAAGGGTTATGTATGAGTCCAAGAAGAGAGTTGTAATATAAAATGTGCAAAAATGCATGGCAACACTAGGCTGAATGTGCACTTTGAAATGTTGGTATAAAGGGCGGTGGTTTAAGGAGGACCACCAACACTGGAATGCTTAGTGCAGTTCCTGGAACTCTTCCAAAACTGTCAAGAAACTGAAGTCTTTTGCTAGAGGAAGTGCTCCTATTGTTTTGAAGAGGGAACCTTCAACCATGAAAGGGAGGTCTACCCTGCATAAAAGGGAGAACTTCAACCTGAAAAGGGAAGTCTCAAATTGTGATGGTTTAAGGATGACCAACAACTTTGGAATGCTTAATGCAATTCCTGGAACTCTTCCAAAACTGGCAAGAAGCTGGAGTCTTCTGCTAGAGGAAGTGTTCTCAATTTTGTTCCTGGAACTCTTCTGAAACTGGCAAGAAGCTGAATTCTTGTGCTAGAGGAAGTGTCCCAGATTTCCAACTGAAGGCATGTTCACGGGCATCTTTGTTTCTGGCTACAACTTTGAAATTGGTGTGGCAGGTTGTGGCTCAGGCTTACTTGATGTGGCTTTGAAGCTTGTAGATGACCATCATTTCCCCTCCTGTCAGATACAAGGGGAGATGATGGAGAAAAAACTCAAATGACAAGAGTGTCCAAAACTTGAACAATTTATGAACATGGTGTTGGAATATCTTCTGTGGTGATCCCATGGGCCAAGAAGCGATCAATCCAAGATGAACATTTGTTCTTGCAGGGACGTTTGTTTCTGAAGCATCTGTGTGAAGAATGGGTGGTTTTATGACAGTGCTTACATGGATGAAGATCAAAACAGTGATCTTTTAGATGGCCAACTTGGTCACAGTGTTGGCATTTCACAATCTGTTGTTGTTTTTGTTGTTGTGGAAGAGGGCAGAATCTAGAACAGTTGGATGTGAGCTGTCATGAAGAGCAGGTGAACTGTCATGAATGAATCCAACACTCTGAACTGAATGGGCTCTGAGTAGTTTGGAATATGAAAGGACAAGTCCTTCTCATATCCAAGACCAGTTCTGTGCTTGTTGTGGACAAGTTGTTCCCAAGGTTTGATGATGGGCTTGGAAAGTGCAGGCTGAAATTCTGCATCTGCATGTACAACTGTTGCTTTATTGGGTACTAAATCTGAATGAACTGTAACAATACTGATTTGCTTCTGATGGGTTGCAGTCTCAATTTTCTGAACAGAAACATGTTCAGAATGACTCCTCTGTTTTAGTTCTTCTTGCTGTAGCTGAGTTTCAAGCTGCAAAAAAACAATTTTCTCTTGTGCATTTTGTAGACAGACTTGAATGTCTGTGAGAGAAACTTTGCTGACTTTTAATGTATCATAAGTAGTAGACAATATGCGAGTTTTGAGGAACTCTAATACTTCATTGATTCTGCCACTTTTTTCTTGAATGTCAGAATTACACCTTAAAAACTAATCACAACTACTACTTCAATGTAGAAAAGTAATACCCACTCATAGTACACAGCAATATCCTTTATAAATGTGCATCAAATGATCAATGTGCAACCAACAAGCGCTAATTACAATCCATATAAAAATAAGAGTTTACTCATGATCAGCACTATGTTCTGACTAAAACTTTTCTCCACAAAAGATTACTTTTATTTGTCAAAACAATCACAGCCTTTATACAGCCCACCAAACTCTTATGCAACAGTTGAATCAAGGAATCAATTCATATATATGTAGACAAAAACTATAGTGAGTTTTAAATACAATGCCACAACGGGGGCAGCAGCAACTGCAAACTTTCTTGGATCGTTCAAATACTCCTTCACTTTCAAAGCAGAAATGATGGTTATCAAAACTTCAAAAACTATAGCACCATGTCATGGACATTACTTGAATGCTCATATATAAATGCTTTGATTAGGGTACGGACAAATATTCTCTGATCTTGTTACTTCTTCAAAGAAAACAATCTACCCTCATATATCACACAGAATTTATGGAGGGCTAACAACGCATATGCCAGAATGCAATATATAAAGAGTCAAAGATACCTCCAATATTCCAATAAGAATGATGAACACAACAGTGACCCACTTGTAGGAGCTACGTGCCAATGAAAGGATTATTCCACATGTTCATTTATGTATGAACACACAAAGATGAACAGACTAGAAATATTAGATGCTGCTTGGCTAATGGCATTTTACCACCGCCTAGCAAAGTGGCATCTTAGCTTCCACAGAGCTTTGTACAACCTCCATAATTGATCAGATATTGATAGGATCCTCCTCCTGTGTTACGGAAATGAAAGAACCCAACACAGACTGAAGTGTAAAACCCAAAACAAATTATAAGTTTCAGAACAACGAACGCATACACGATATGAAAATAGGAATATGTATATATAGGTCACACCCACAAGCCCTTTATTGATGAGCAGAAACACTTCTGGCAAAAGGTTAAATACACTAACAATAATATTTATTCCTGGAATCAATCACGAAAGTGATGCAATGAGAATGACTAAGAAATAAAGACTCTAGATGTATGCGTATCCATTCCAGGAGGAGGATGTGTCTTTGGCAACAACGTCATAATGCTTTATCGCAGAGCAAAAGCGTTTGGCGAGGGAATGCCAAGAGTCATTTGGCATCTACGATTAGGGAAGAGCAGTTCTTTGAATTCATTTTGCTTGTGTTTACTCACTGTGATTTCTTCAGAGCCTGCCTTAGTTGAATCTAAGGTCAATCACACTACCATACCATAGACCAGAATTAATATTGAATAATCCAAACTGGTTTTGGAAGGCAAGGTCTGGAGTTGACTTGCTCTCAAGGGATCTCTGCAGGATCAATATATATTAACAAAACCGGAAACATGGTTTCTCAGGACTAGTCTCCTTATTTGTATGAATAAATCCAACGTATCATTTAACAGAAAGAGCCACGGAGGGTCATGGAACTTCGTGTAGCCCTTCGAAGCCGTCTTCACCGTACCTTACTTGGCAGAAATAAAGTATTAAAGAAACTAGCAGAGACTATAACTTCCACCTTGCTCAGTAGACCATTTTTATATCGCCAATGTCACCAAGACTATCCGGCACATGTTTCCAAGAATATCTGGCACTTATGCATGAACTCTGGCCTGCTACTTACACTGATCTCATGGGAAGAGGAGCGATATATATTGACAAAAATGGAGCGCAGTGATATTAAATGAGTTGTGAAAACATAAACTGTGAGCCGGTGGTATTGCAGTGGATTGGAGATGATTCAAACAAGCTGGAGTGAGGAGTGTAATACCATGTTAAGAGCATAGTGTAAACTGTGAACCCAAGCACGGTGTGTAGAGCGGAGCTGATTGGAAGAAATGTGCAGGTGAGGTCAGTGAGGCTAAGGATCAAGAGAGGGCCGAGAGGCCGAGGCCCTATGGATGTACAATGTTTAAAAAGTGTGGTATTCGACGGGGGATGGAGAGCATTAACTCAATGACCGAGGAGTGTATAAAATGCATATGAAACTACCTCGCTCATTCCACTAGTAGAGAAACTACCGAGGACATCGCTGACGAGGTTCCAGGGCCTGGAAAAGTCAGATAAATTGTTGCAAATATACTGGGCATATAAAAATAGCTCACAATGGTTTGAGAGCAAAGCTCAGATGGACAAAAACGTTGGTTTATAGGTCAGTGTGCAGATCTTAGACCAATCACTCTTCAGGGCAAAATCGAGTATCAATTATCACGCATAGAAATGATGGGTCAGGGATGGCAACACAAGAATTCACCTGCCGCTCTGAGCGTTTTTCATGCCAGGCTGAGAATGGCAGCAAAATAATAGATGGCAGTGCTAAAATGCACACAAATGCCACAAAACTAGTGGCTCACACAAGATTTGAGCAGGTTAGGAAGGTACCTACTTTGATACCATGTTAAACACACATGGGAAACAACAAATAGGAAAGATAAAACATGAGAGTACAATTTTTATTAACAACTGATTTACAATTACAGTACATATTGTGACCGTTGGGTTTCACATCCCAAGGTCACTTGGACTCCTTTTGTCCATTCGGCTTCCACACTAACCCATTGAGGATTAGGTGTCCAACATTCGGCAATCGTGATCCCAACAGTCATGAATCCTCCATTCAGCTTTCCCAACAACAAAGCTTATTACAAAGACATTCTAAAGGATTGGGTAAAGGACCCAGATCATTCCAGGATGACACCCAACCAAATATACAAGACGAAGACATTGAGGAAAGCGTACCACTACTTGGTCATATTCACATGTTAACTATGTGGCCAAGCAAGCACTGAAACCTTTCCTCAGAGTTGGGTGATCACATTGGACCAACTGACTAGAGAAGGACAACCATGCAACTGGTCCAACATACTGGCTCATCAGTTGAAGGAACAAGTTACAAAGGCTTGACAGTCATTTGAAGATATGCATGCATAGATTTACATGTCTGCCTACATCCTAGATGCAGTCTGTGCCCGACATGAGTTCCTAGACTTGGAGTGGGCATGGTCACCAATAAAGACTGTTCTGAACACATATTTCAAGTTTTTTTACGAATGCAGCTTCAGAGGAGTAATCATACAACTGTTCGACCATTAAGTAATCATACAATTGTTCGACCATTTTTTCACCCTAGTGTACAGGATGATGTTCGAACAGGATCCACCCTGCATGTCAGAGGAAGAAATGAAGGCATTGTTAGGCATTGCAGATTGGTATGCCTCACTGCCTGACACTTTCATCCAAATGTTCACTGCGGAGAGGCCTCCACATGTTCTGCTAAAGTTTGCCTTAGACATTCTTGTCATGTAGGAAGTAGTGTATCACATCTCGGCAGGATTGACAACTAGACTGCAGCGGAAGAAGAAGGCACCTTGGCCCGCTCTTCCATTGCGGATTGGGTTATATGAGATATGGAGTATAAAGCAGGCATATGTCGAAGCACAATAGATGAAGAAGTACCCGTTCGAGCTCCGAAGCTTCAACCCTATGAACCACATTGCATTATGGAGGATCGTTGCATGAGAATTCAATTCGACCGGATCCATGGGGCATTTCATTGGGTCAAGGAGGACTCATGGAGGTATTTCTACAGTTCCTCTAGACCCAATGAAAAATTCATCTTCATCGTGGAGTGGTTAGCAATGCAACATGGAGCAAGATCACGGAGACCAATAGTAGCAGAGGCAACAGAGCCATGCATACCTGTGCGCAACATAGGGAAGAGGAAAATTGTCGACCGCATGGAGGAGGAGAAAAGATACAAGTTTCGAGCAAATCCACTTGTACAATAGGCAGCTATGGCTATTCACACAAAGAGGTAGCAGCGCAGCAAGTGAATCGTGTAAGGCATAGGGATAAGAAGAGAATGGAAGAAGAAGAGAAGGAGTTGAATGAGCTAAGGGAGCAACTATAGAAAGAACAAGAGTTGCGCCAACAGGAAAGGGAAGCATAGTAGCAACAGATACAGTAGGGGGCGCATCATGTGCAGATAGATGAAGCAATGCCCGTGCAAGTAGTTGATTGATCTGAATAGTTGGAATTAGGCAAACAATGTGAACCATCGCAGGGGC
Organism: Pinus taeda; assembly: GCA_000404065.3. Classification (NCBI taxonomy): domain Eukaryota; kingdom Viridiplantae; phylum Streptophyta; class Pinopsida; order Pinales; family Pinaceae; genus Pinus; species Pinus taeda. The sequence goes on along the minus strand of APFE031704334.1, from coordinate 54,592 downwards.
AAGGCTTTTCTCATGAGATAGAACAGGGGCTTGAACAGTTGGATGCAGACATGGAGTAGCAGGAGTTGGAACAAGACACTGACCTCATGCTTCACCACAAAGAGGTCGACTCACCCACTTTAATGCATCCAGATGATGAGAAAGTCTCAAATGACTGAGGAGGCATTGAGATCCTTGGTGGTCAACCAGAAGAAGGCATGCACAACATCTCCTTTGATGAATCTGATCATAGAGTTGTGCAGTCTCAGAGAGTACCGACTTTGGAGGACCAAACATCCCCTACATAAGTTGAAGAATGAGTGTTCACAACTAATGTTAACAAGCATCTAGCTGCTTTGGCTAATGCAACCAGAGTGTGTGTCGAAGCCACTAGATCAAGTGTTCATTTCCTCAGAGCTGAGAATAAGTGAATGGTGAAGGAACTACAGGTGGCCAAGCAAGGAGGAGACTTGGTGAAAATGTCCACCTAAGCTAAACTGAAGAAGGCAATACTAGATTAATTATTGTCCCTTGATATAGTTATGCGAGCATTATACTCCAAGTTTGGTACCATGCACCAAGAAGTCGTCCATCTCAATGAATGGTAGCAGCAATGTGTGAGAAGAGCACGCATCTTGAAGAACATACATGTTGTTGTTGATAACATGCAAGTGTGGAAGATGAAGTACAAGGGAGTCCCGCTTCTCTTGCCAAAGATGATGAGGGTCAATGCGATCGAGCTACAACCACGTATCCATAATCAGATCCAGAACTGTGAGGATCTACTCCAACTCATCACTAGCATATAAGCTTCCCATGCACGAGTATTCAAGAGCATGGATGTTGTGGTGCACACACATGCGATCCCATCACTTGAGACTCTCACCCAAGCGAAGACAAAGAAGCAGGTCCGACAGGAGCTTGACTCGTACTTCGACGAGCTGATGTGCATCGCCACTAGCCCAGAATTTCTTATCAGTGCAGACATCATGCATAAGTATGTTGTTGGTCCAGCCACATCGAAGACAATGATGTGCATGCTTTCAGAGAAGTTGGATAGAGGGGCCCGAGTAGTGTACCTTAATACTATGGAGGCAAGGTTTAGGTTTCAAACCAATGTCACACGGAATACACAGAAACTATCAAGGACTACCAATCTTGGCATCAATATGTTACTGTTGATCAGCATGAGGATGTTGATTAGTTGGAATTCTATAGTTGTCTAAGTCAAAATGATCTCTATTTTGGCTTGTTCAAGCCATTTTTCACATGGGTACATGGGCATTGTAATGTTGAGTCATGTCAAGTGTAAGTCAAGTCTCAATAGTGGATGTAATAGTCATAGAGTAGGCGAAGAGTCATGAGGGTAGCTAAATGGTCACAAAGGGGAATGTCAAGGATCACCCCACCCTTTGCTATGAATAGTCCCTTATCACTCATTGTATAGGATTTTGGTAACCTAAACTTTTGATAAGACTATCTTGGGAAGAGCTTGGACAGTGTTGTAATGCGCCTTAGCTTCTCCACTGCACGGAGCTAGTTCATCTCTTTGGGGGAGCAGGTGGATGTGGATGTAACATCACTAATGGGTCTAGCAGGTTTACATGGATCTATTGTATGATTGGAACTTACACTTCTTTATATAATAAGAGCCAACACATTTCCATGCATATGTTGTTATTATAGTTGGATTGTTCTCGTTGCCTTAATGATATTTTTTGTCTAACTTACATATTTGTGTATGAACTGATTCATATGAAATTATATGAATCTTGTTGCAAATGTGATGTTGGTTTAAACATCACTTTAAATTGTCTAATTCTCTTCTTTCCATCTTGTGATTCATCTTCTCTTGTGTGTTCCCTTCCTAGCTGAGTACTGATATAGATTGTTAAGGGGCGCACTCATCCCACCCCCTTTGTGTTAGAACTTTTCATGCACCTTCCTTGACTCACTGCAGCGGTCACACCCTTGCTACTAACAGAGTTATCTTACTTGCCTCTGTGCAAGATCACGGTCAAGGCATTACCTTATGACAAATTGTTGGGACTCCTACACCAAATGGTATGAGGTCTAATTGAGACTTCTTACTGGGGAAATCCCCTTGACATGTTCGCGGGTCCAGCACCGTCAATGCACTCCAAACCAGTATGGCCAAGATTGATGAGGATTGCATTGCTTTTGAACTAAAGGGATGACTTAGAAGAAAAATAAAGGAAGACATTGTTTAAACTCGGGTAGTTAAGAATCTGAGTTCAAACTTCTACAGAAACAATGGTGAGAAGATTGAGAAATTGTATATGTATTCTTGAAAGTGGAGTTACCGTTAAGAAATTTAAATCAGAAAATAATCAATACTTAAAAAATTATATTGCTACATACACTTGTCGAGGAGAAGAAAACATAAATTGAATGATAACCATATGAAAAGAAAAACACCTATATAATTTACCCCAAACTTAAAATCAAAACTAATTTTTGTTCTTTAGTTTTAAAGAGATTATTCCATTACACATTCTTATGACTTGCATAATTTTATTCTCTCCCTAGATTAATTGTTCTTTAATGGGTTACAAAACTAATTTTGAAAATAGTTATAAAACTGATTCTTTTGAGAGAATTTGCAATATAAATTACAAAACTTAATGAATTTAATATTATATATATTCATATATAATATTAAATCTTTTAAAATAGGAATAATGTCTCATCATTTTATATGAAGCTTTACAATATGTAGCATGATTTGTGATGTGATCGATATTATAAATAAAATATGTGAAAATAGGATTTTGAATGGAATAGAGGTCGTATGGGTCCCCATCTTGTCATCATGTGCTTCATAAGAATGATGTGGAAAATTAACGGTTGACATGGGCTCTTGACTTTGAAAATAATATTAAAGCCAATGAGGACGTACATGCGAGCCCAAGGATTTTGTCATATATGCATCAATAAACCATGTGTAGTTTTGAAGAAACTGGAAACCACTTTGTGACACCCCCATCTCGCGGTTTTGGAAAAGTGGGGTGTGGGTGGCACAATGAATGTCCACCATTGATCTTTTGTGTTGTTCGTTTTTACAATCAGCTTTGCAACACCTCAATTCTCGTTAAACTTTGCTTGTGAAGATCTGTCACAAAACTGTTGGATCTAGATATAAATGTTGGGGGTTGTCAATAACTTGAATAATTGCAGGATGTATAATATTGGTACTCTCATTGACGTATAAAAAAACTTGAAAAAACTTCTTACATGCAGGATTGGAATCAACCTTAGTGTAATCACCAGACGAGTCACTTAGAGGAGAATTAGAACCATCACTTGTGACATCCTCTTCTATTAAAGATTTTGAATAATTAATGATCGTCAATTCTCTCATCATTTTATGTACCAAGATGCTTGAAAACCCTGATATCCTTGTCAAAAATAAAAAAGAATGTAGGCTTGTTGATTCAGATTAGTCTACTCAGATACGCTATTCACCTACCAATCATCCATATCATACCAGTCGTCAGGTGAGGAACAAATAAAACAGTAATAATGGCCAAAATTCCAAGTGTGTCCATAACGTAAAAGCATTGCATAGAACTGGTATTTCAACTGTCTCTGACTCAGATGGGATCCATGTCTAAGACTTTTGGGTAATCAATTATATTTTGTATTTTCTCACTAGAAAATCCATAACACTTGAGATGGATCAGTAGAATATCACGAAGCTGGTAAGTTGTCAGTTGCTTTAGGACTTGAACATATTGACAACAATGTTCACATGCATGATTAACATCATCAACAATTTCTACCTTGGTGAAGGATTTTAGAGCATTTGCTAGTGAATCTATGACTTTATTTATTGCCAAGCTCAAATCAATTGAACACTCAAATGTGTCTGAGCAGTGCAAGAAATTCATGCATTTTATCTGACGTCTAAGGAAACCGCAGAATATTTTTTTTTATAAGCATGTTTCCCTCAAACATAGGTATAGATTTGAAGGCCCTAATTCTAAGGCACAATTGTGTAAATCCCAAGGAATTTGATGTACGCATGAGCATCTTCCTTCTCCCACCTTTGAAAAGAAATTGACATATTGCTCAAATTATTCACTAAATCCCGAGGCACTATGATTTCACCTATTGAGGATAATGATAATTCCACATGCTCCTGGAGCACACAGAAGGCACAGAAACCCTCGATTCTTCATGGGATTTTTATGGGTCCAATTATGAAGGAATTCAACCAAAAGTGGTGTGTACATCAAGCATTTCACAACAACATTGAGAAAGTAAGCATTTCTTATGTTGTTAAGCCCTGGAACAATGGTATTATTGAAAAACTTATAGCTCTTCCATGGCTTTGGAGTTAAAGTGTCAAATTGAGGTAAAACATCAACTAAAGGCCCAACATTATTATCATTGACATTCATAGGCCAAGAGGCTGCCTGTTCGGTGTCGTTCGAGGAAGAAGAAGCTAGAGGTTCAATCTATTATAGAACAACTATTCCATCGAGAATGGAATTTGGTGTAGAAGGAAGGGAAAAAGTCATTGGATTTCATTAAACTCGATCAAGAACTTGCTCTTATGGTTTCTAAATTGACTGAATTGATGAAATATCAGCAATTTGGAAGAAGTATTGGATAATTCCTTTAACACCTTTTGAACTGGTAGGAAAGACTCTCCTACCACACACAAATTTCTAGTTACGGAGGGCGCTACGTTACCGAAAACAAGAAACAGGAAATGAAACTAGAAATGAGAACAGTACGAAAACAAAGTTTGGAGGTTTCACATATTAAAAACGAGGAGAGAGAAAAACACAATATTAAAGGTGAAAACTATAAAAAAAACAATAGTAACAAACATGCAATGTTTCTTCTTATGAAATTGTAAAGAAACATTCATAAACACTGATTTAATTTTAAGAAATAAATGATAATTTTGTAAATCTAAAAATTTAGCCATCATTAATTCGAACAAAATATCAAACATTTATAACAATAAGAGATTTGAAATATAAATAATTAAATGTATACTTTTGAATATATATGTATCTCTAAAGTCACTTCTAACAATTCATATCAAAATGGAAGTAAACCTAATAATCTAGATTTTCAATCTCATTTCCTGAAATATTTGTTGCAAATGAGCCGATTCCAAAATTATTATTTTGGTCAGTACACTTCATGGTATCATCAAGGAGGTCTTCAACATTGTCTTATAGTACCTCAAGTGGAATCTTAGCATATCCACCATCTTGTAAACACCCATAATCCTACATTTGTGTGGATCCAGTTTTGTATTCTAGTTGCTGTCGAGATAACGAGCGTAGATTTCAATGTAAAAATACCAAATATTGTGCCATTTTTTGCCTAGGTGATTCCGCTTCATTGAATGGATGAAAGCACATTCAGTCCAGTTTATTTCACATGCAGAGGACCTAGTCACTTGTAAAATCAAATTAAAATTATGTTATGATAGTCATTTGAAATCTTAAAAGGAAAATAATCCAAAATGAACATTATACTTTATTGTTTAAATAATAAATCAATACATTAAAGGTATTTGTTACTTAGCATAAATGTGAAAGTAAACAGATAGCCAACCGATGAAGCAAGGGAGTCCCTATACTATATTGCATCCAGAATTTGATGGGTCCAGGTTGTTGTTTGTTGTATGCACAATATTCATTTGCAAAGTGGTCTTCTGAACTCAAGTACTTTCCTAACTCAAGTCGTAAAGCAGTGCAATCCTGACGATCATAACACCTACTTATAAAAGTGTTCCAATTTGCATCACCGCTACATCTGAATATGGTTTCTTATGAAACCATTTAGGATTGAATAAGATGCACTTGAATAAAGAGGGCTATGAATCATTTTTCACCTTGTCAGACTAAATTCCCACACTTCATTTTTGGTGTTTTTGTTGATCCTATAATTTTCATCTTCCATTATATCATGAATCTTCTCTCTCATTTGATCCATACTCTCAAACACATCCTCTAAACATGGTTGATCACTATCAAATATGTGAAGGGTGGAAACAATAGGTGTAATAAGGGTGACAATACACTCCCCCCTCCTCCAAAAATTCTATGAAGAAAGACCAATAATAATGTCCTCAACTTTTATGCCATCCCCAATATGAGAACCCTTCCACCTTTACCAATCCATTGATACCACCATCTTTCTCAAAGATTGATGCATTTTAATAAGGCGTTGAAGCATAATGAATGCAGATGCAAATCTAGTCTCACCACATCGAAGAAGCTGAAGTTTTACATATTTCCTATAAATTGCTATGGATGTTGCATGATTAACAATAAAGTGTTGTAGCATCTTTAATTTAGTTATAGTTTCATCAACCCATGCAATGTTATTAATATATTTCTTGAGAAAATTCAAGCATTGCATAGAACAAGGAGTTCAAAAAATTGTTGGATATTCATCCTCAATCAACCGACCAACAAGGACATTGTTTGAGGCACTATCTATAATAATTTGGACCACATTTTCTCTTCCAACCTCCTCTATTGCCTCTTTGAGGAGACCCATTAGATATGGACCATATTTTGTCTTTCCTGTTGTATCATGGGATTTTAAGTACATAACTCCTTTTGGGTTAGAAACTAAAATATTGATAAGGGGATGATGTTTGACATGTTTCCAACCATATGAAACAATGGAGACCCCATATTCCTTCCAGCTATCTTTAATTTGTTCAAGTCTAGCTTCAAATTGAGCCCACTCTTCAGATAATATTGTTGTCCTCATCTTTGCATAACTAGGAGGCTTGTAACCTTTAGGATAATTATTAACTAGATCCCTTACCATTTCCTTCAAATAAAGATACCTACAAACATTGAAAGAGATGCCATTTGCAAAAAAAATCGTCCAATGGATGCATAAAGATTTCCCCTCCCTTTTACATCCCATAAGTTTTGAAGGTGGGAACCAGAAACTTGATGTTGAGAACAAGAGTGTCGACCACCAATTGTCAATCCACTAGGATTGTTGTTGGTTTGAATTAAGCCTTCAGTAATATGCCTGAGCTTTTCAATTTCATTAAATTTCTTAAGTAGAGAATATTTCTCTCTTTTAGGTACACTCAGACATAAAATTGTTTGTTCTTTTTTCCGAATTCCAAGTAAATGCCATCGAACTCTTCCTACATTCCCTAATTTTTGTGTTTTACAATAAGGGCACAACGAAACCTTTAAACAACTGATCCACTTGCTCCTCCACTATAATATTGAGTGCAGTTCACAGCTGCCCATAACCTTGCCACAAAGGTTTTTTTTTTTCTTCTTGATATTCTTTGCTTTGGAAATTTTTTTATGCCTCCGTGGAAGATTCCTATTGGGAAAGGGGTGGTATACTTTGTGACATTGATGAACTTTCTTCCATTGCAGTGGGAAATGAGTGGAATAAAAAATTGATGATTCTTCACCACAACCAATTTTAATCTGCACAGTTTATATTTCAAAATAGTTACAAAAACAAAAATAAAAATAAATTGACACTTAATTAGAATAGTATAATTAACTAAAAATTTGAAGAGATAAATTTATTCACATGAATAGTTTGATGTACTATATGATGGACGATTGTTGACAATTTTTTATGATGCTTGAGCACTGGAAACATCATCTACGATGTTCATATAATACCAAATATGTAGTATTTCATTTCTATATATCTTGTTTTCAAAAGCCAAGTATTAAATCCTGAAAGCAATGGGAAGATTGATGTCAATTCCCCTAAGATTTCTATTTCTTTTTCTTGTTTAACAATATATTTTGATCTATAAATCATGAAGGTAACAAAACCCACTTGTGCATCTCAAGTGAGGGGAAACTCAAGATGGATCATGTTTTGGAGTTCAATGTGTGAATAAGAATAGATTTTGTTGTTTAGTAATTATATAATGAAATTTTAACCAACTTGGACCAACATTTTATTGTTTGTTAAGGTATGATGATACCACATACCATATTTCCAATTACAAAATAATATAGACACACCTAAAATCATCTTTAGATCACACCAACAACAACCATAAGAAACATATTTTTATTACTCTCTTGTAAGGACTAGCTTAAATTATGATAAATGTGCATTCTTCCTCATTTAAGAAACTATTAAGTATTTTATTCGTTAAAGTGTTTTATTTTGAAAAGAAAATCGGTGTTGATATGCAATTAAATCTTTATTCACTATAAGTGTATCAGACATTTTTATTCAAATAGCTAGTATAATTATAATAACCCTATTGAAACTTTCTAAGTAGTTTTGTACAAATTGTCATCAATTGACTCCTAAACAACAAATAAATTATTAATAATGAATCTAATAAAATGACTTTGCTTTGGGTGAAACATTTCCTTTATATAACTATTTTCATTGTGATGTTGTTGCATTATACATTATAACCCAAACTGCCTTGTATGCTTTCAGCTTGTGCTTATATGCTTTAAGCACAAGTGTTTCCTCTTATAATTCAAGCTATTAGGTCACTCTTTTGATTCTCAAGAGTTATTATTATGCATGTACGGAATCCCACTAGCATGTGGTATATGTACTTGTGCTCTAACGATGACCGATATGATTTGTACCAACAGAAAAAGGTCTCAAATGACGACCACATGGACTGAGGTGACTAAAATGTCTTAACCCAATTGGGGATACCATAAACAAGCTCTGCAAATGCACAAATACAAAATTATAAAAACAAGGCCTGTAAAATGTTGTATACCTGGAATTGGAGCTTGTTGATCAATGAAACAAATGCCCCCATCCAACAAATCGAACCAGACTAGAAACCATGATTTGTATCTAAAGAGCGCGCAGAAACTATGATATGTATCTAAAGAGAATGTAGATTTGTTGATAATGATTAATTATGATAAAATATTTCATGAAAAAAATTTCTCTTACACTAATAAAATCGCCTTCAGTAGCCATGTTGACAAGGGTCGTGAACTATTTCCCTATTAGAAGGTTTTAACCACATAAATATACTAGTGATGTGATATTTGATCTATTTGTGTGAATCATTATTGAAGGTATTCATCCTATATAAAGAATCATGTTTTCTCAAACATGGGGTCAAAATTTGGTTGAAGAGCCACTTTTATTGTTGATCGAAATCTCAAGCCTATATTTCCACATGTTTTAGATCTACTATTTCCATATGGTTCTAGTTTAAGCAAACTATTCCATTGTATCCATAACACTACTTTTAGTTAAGAACACCTTTCTTTTCATCCAAAAAGGTTCGCATTTGCTCGACATATAGCTTTTCTCATATGATATAAAGGAATAATGTTTGAATATGCCTTAAAAAATTTATAAAATTCATATTTAATTTTCTATTTTTATTCTCAAGTTGCTATTCTTTCCCATGTGTATATGCTCTTCATTATGTGATTTTCTATTTTAAAAACAATACCATGTGTATATTTTGCATTGTATTTAAAATTCTCTTTAATTTTCTATTTGTAAATTTTAAATACAAGCATACAATGTGTACATAATTTTATTCTTTAACACAATATTCAAGCCAGCCACAGTAGGCCTCTTAAAGCTCACTTTAACACTTTAATGAATAAAATACTTTAAATGTTTAATGAATAAATAAACAATTTAAATAGCCTTCCTAAGCTGTTATTTAACTTGAGGCTATTTAATTTAAACAATTTAAACACTTTAACGAATAAAATGCTTTAAATGTTTAACGAATAAATAAAATTGATCACAATAACAAAGGCAATGATACCATTTCACACAAGAAAAAATGCATTGATTCAATACAGTGTTATGAATGTCGGTGCATCGGCTCAGAATCCCATTTAAAACAGAGTTTCCTCGAAGCTTACACTGAACTAATCACTCCTATTCATGGGAATTTTCTTGCGTTGATTCCCTGACAGGACAAAACTAAGTTGATTGGCATTCTCCCGAGTCCCAAAATTTTGCACAGGAAGGAAATTATGATAGAGCAGTAGTCCCCAATTTACCTCGGAAAATAATGTTAATTTTGGCAAAAACATTTGGAAATTTGGGGCACAGTTTCCTCTATTGTATAAACAAATTTGGATGGTGGAAGTTTCCCAAGGGAGATTTGTCTTTGTAGGTAGCCATTGAAGCCATTCTGGGCTAGTGACGAAGGGATTCGAAAGTTGTATATCAAACTCGGTTTTTCACCATGACTCATGGAAATCAGAGACATCATGATAGAGAGAGGGATGATGCCTAAGTTGTTAAGGCAAGGAATAGCAAGGATGACGGCCTTACTCCTGAGCAACAAAGAGAAAGAGATGCTAAGGAACTTTTAGGAAAAGGCTGCAAAGAAGGAAGTGGCAAAATCTGGAGAAAAATATGCTGGAAATAACAATGCCAAAACCTCTAAGAAATAGGCTAACATATTTGCAAAGGCGTACAAGTACAACCTAGACCAGGAATATTTTTAGTTTGAGATGCTCAACTAGAGCTGAAATAAGGAATGGTCTCGATATTTGGTCATCGTTTTTCTATATGGTTTGTCATATTGATTTGATCTCTTTTAGAGTTTTTTTTTCAGATGTCTACCATACTGAAGATAGTTGATAAGCAAATTTGGATTAAAAAATCTTGTCAATTACGATTATAAAAGAATAAGAAAAAGCATAAATTGAAGTTTGTGAGTATTCACAATAAAATTGATAATGTCAATGAAGATAACTCCATGGGGCGTGAAGATGCCGTTGAAGATAACTTGATGGGGCTTGAAGCTGCTCGTTTCAGGAATCGGCTCTGATCTATGTTTTGCTTGCATCTGAAAGGTGATGAGTTTACTCTCCTCTGTGACTTAAATCCTTGAAAAAACATGAGCATTTGCACAGCTAAAAAGAGACACTGGCTTATATGGATAGTTACACAATTAACAAACAAAAGTAACTATTGTTTGAATAAATCAAAAGTTCTGATACACTATAGGAATACTACGCAAATGGAATCTGGAACGGAGTTTAATGGCGTAGACGCAACTATTGGAGCATATGCCGATCATTTTCATTAAAATCACAATAGATTGAGGCGTGGACGGCAGGTCTCTCACTCTGTATATAAAAATCCAACTTCTAGAAAACTAAAAGGAAATTGAAATTGAACTTCAAATTGAACTGGACTTAACTGGAGTTTGGAAAAGAGAAATTGAACTAAATTTAACCGAAGTCTGGATACTAAATGTAGAAAGGGAGAAGAAACAGTTTCGTTTCACAAGAAACTGTTTTTAGCCACTGAAAATGAAAATAAATATTTAAGACAAAGTTTCCAATGTCATTGGGTTTCTATGGTGGTTTCTCCCAGAAATGATGGGCACTGTCCCATTTCTGGTAACTAGGGGAGGGTGATGTTACTCTTTCTTTTTCTTCAAGAATGAGAATCAATAGAATGTCCATTGGAAAATTTCTTATTATAGAGATCTTCTTCAGATTCTAATGACTTCACTTTTTTTACACTGCAAAATGACTATATATCAAAACAACAACTGCATCCACCTCTGGTACCCTCTCTCATTGAATCTATTTGAAGATTCAAAAACCCTGTGTACCCTAAGAGAAAAAAGTCTGTGCATTGGATATATAATAGAGCACGTAATCACTATTTAGGACAATGTAGAAGGGAAAAAATAATGCCATCTCCACGACAATGCCAAGGTTTAGATAAGATAAATAAATTGAAAAATGACAACTAGAACTTATTTTATGCTTTTGTTCTTATACAATAATCCCACATTTATGAGGCAACATGTAATGGACTGGTTGACTTGATCCATTGAAAAAGACATGAAGAATTAGGCTTTTAGACCAATAATTTTGATAAAAAGCACGGTTCTACACCAGAGCACAACATTAATGAAAAATATTGTAAGTGCTCTATACAAGAGCCCAAGAGTAACGAAAAATGTTATAAAAAAATTCACTAATAATTATAATTTTTTTTTTTATAAAAATGGTAAGCACTACATTTCAATAAAAATAACTGATTAAGAGCCCAAGCTGCACAAGACCCTAAGAGTAATGAAAAATATTATAAAAGTAAAAAAAATCACTAATAATTATAATTGCATCACATTTCATATAAAAGTGATAATTTTTTGAATTTATCCATAACACCATCAAAATGACTTTCATCAAAATAATCTTTCTTGTAAGTTTAATTACCTTCTCAAATTCGACCCCAAAAAATTTAAATTTTTCACAGTGCAAGAATGAGCTGCAAGAATGAGCTACAACATGATCTAACATGTTTCTTCCTTGTTATTAACATATTTTTCAACCATCAAGATGTTGGAATTGAGAGAGAGAACATTAGGCACAAGACCTTATTGCAGATAATGATGCAAACACCATGTTGGCACTCTTGGAATGCGGGCTAAGAAAATATTCATGATCAATGGAATGAGAACTCAGCTAGAACGTCTAGAGTATTTGGTGAGAGCATGGAATGTAAAATGACAAAAAATTTCAGATTTGCTCCCACGCTCTTACCATCATGGTGGAAGATATTTATTTCTTAACTGGTTTATCATAAATAAGAGTCGGGATTTTACTAACCGACCATAGAGGCCATGGGGAACCCACCAACTATTATGTCACTAAATACTATGGTTGTGGATCACAAAAGACCAACACTATTGGGAAGATTGAATTAACGACATAAGAGTTCTTCCACTGAAAACCATTTTTTTCACTATCACCCATGTTGTTGGGAGCGTGGCTCCACACTTGGCCTTAAAGGCTTAGATGCAGTACGCTCTTGATTTCATGGAATAGTTTTCCCACTGCTAAGTAATTCTCGACATTTGCGTACCACGATGTTTTCACGGTCACAGCAAATAGGTTCTCATCGGGGAACTGGTCTTCTACCGCCACTACGTTGTTTGTTCTTGGCACATGTGAGAGGAAGTCTACCACCAAATTTTCCTTTCCTGGTCGATCCTTGATCGTTATGTCAAATTCCTGCAAAAGGATTAACCATCATGTCACTCTTCCATTCGTAATAGGTTTATTAGCTAAATATTTGATAGTAGAGTGATCAGTGTACAGGACCACAGGGTATCCTTTTGTATAGTGTCTGAATTTATTAATAGCATAGAATATAGCTAGAAACTCTTTCTCAGTCACTGCGTAATTCAACTCAGCAGGAGTTAAATTTTTGCTAATGTAGTATGTCACATAAGGTTTCTTGTCTTCTTCTTGGCCGAGAACTGCTCCAATGGCCATATCTGATGCATCGGATGAAATCTGGAATGGTAAATCCTTGTTCAGGCCCCATAGTACTAAGGTTGTTGATACTAGCCGTTTTAATTCTACAAAGGCATGTTACATTTGTCAATCCATATAAAATCGATATTTCTTGTCAAAGCATATAATGGTGCAAAAATTGGGGAGAAGTTTTTTTATAAATCTTTGATAATATGCAGAAAATCCCAGAAAACTACGTACCTCAGTTTGAGTGCAGGGGGTAGGTAGTAAGAGGATTACCTGAATTTTTGTTGGATCTACCTAAATTCCAGCTGTTGAGATGTAATGACCCAGGATCAGGCCTTCGGTCATCATCATGTGGCATTTATCGTGGCTTAAGTAGAGCCTAGTAGCAATGCATCTTTCCAGGACTTTCTCCAGTGTCTATAATAACGGTTCAAAGTCTTCTCCATAGGGTGTAAAATCGTCCATGTACACCTCTAATCCCTCGTTTATTAGGTCTGAAAAAATACTAAGTATGGCTCTTTGGAATGTAGTAGGTGCATTGCACAGTCCGGAAGGTAATACCCTGTAAGCAAACGTCCCCCTGGGGTAGGTGAAGGTAGTCTTATCTTGGTCTTCAATGGCAATTTGGATTTGGTTGTAGCCACTGAAGCCATCCGGGAAAGAGAAGACATTTTTACCTGCCAATGTGTCTAGAACCTAGTCGATAAACGGAAGCAGAAAATGATATTTTTGCATTGCTTTGTTAATCTCTCTATAATTGACACATATACTTCATTTCCCATTCTTTTTAGGAACCATAGCTAATGCAGAAACCCATTTTCTATCAGATATAGGATAGATGAAATTTACATCTAACAGTTTCTACAGTTCATCTTTAACAACATCCTTTAGGTGAGGGTTTAGTCTTCGCTGAGGTTTTCAAATGGTTCTTGCATCCTTTTCAGTGTATATGTGGTGCATACACAATTCGGGGTCAATCCCCTTCATATCTGGGTAATCCAAAGCGAAATCCCCTTTACATTTCCTAAGGATTTGGATAAGCCTCTACTGCTGGTCATCATTCAGGTTTTTGTTAATTTTAAGGACTTTCCTTGGCTCAATTTCAATGGGTTTGTTGTTATAGACAGTTGTTGTTGGTATTGTTTGGTCATTGATGTCTTTTAAAGGATCTTCTTCAATTTCATTATCCAGGGTTGCTTCAATCATGTGACATTTTAGATTAGATACGGTAGCTGGGTGGTTAATGTAAGTGTTAATAATACCATCTTCTATTTGATTCTTAAATTCAAGAGCATCTGTTACAGTTAGCGGTGATCGAATATTTTTGGTTAAATATGTTACAGGTTGCTTCCTGATTTTTATTATGGTTAAGATTGGTTGAGCTGGAGGATATAAAGCTAGGTTCTTCATATTATTTCCTCTATCTATAGTCATATTGCCTATTCGACAACTTATATAAGCATCTGCAGTTGCTAGCCAAGGTCTTCCTAATATTAGAGGATGTCCATCTAGCCAGTTTCTAGGATTAATAATCAAGAAATTTGTTGGGTACTCCCAAGAATCTACAGACACCATTACATCCTGTAATATCCCTTCTAGTTTAATAACTGAATGGTCAGCAAGTTCTAGCAAGGTCGTAGTTGGATCTAAGGTTGTGATGCCAAGTCTCTGACAGGTTGTTGTGAGAATATTGATCGCTGCCCCTAGATTGACTAATGCATTGGGAAAGGAGCATCCATTTATTTGTATTGTGACAATAGGGTTTCTTGGGTCCTCATATTTCACCGGTATCTCTCTTCCTAAGAATAAATCAGACAAAGTTCCAACTACGTGGACAGTTGGTGTTACTTTTATTTTCCTCGTAGGATTTTTGGTACACAATTCGTTAATGGTTTTTGAATAGATTGGAATGTCCTGAATAGCCTGGAGGAGGGGTATTTTTACACAAAGATTTTTTAATTCTCTCAGGAGATCAAAGTCGGGATATTTGATTGGGAGAGGTATAATCAATCTTTCTGGGAATGGCGAAGAAGAGGTAATATTTTTTTCGTGGCTTTTCCGATTCACTGTATTCCCCCTTTGAGGTGTTTGTTCTACAGGTAGTGATTCTTCCAATTGTATGTTATTATCATCCTCTAACTCGATTATTCGTCTAGACCTCAATTTGAGTTCATTACATTCTCTCAACTCAGTTTCTGGATCTAGATCTTCAATAATTTGTACTGACTGGACTGGTCGATTGTTAGGATTTGGGTTGGGTTGGGCTGGGAGTTGTGGCCGTAGATTGGGTTGAGGATTCTGCTGCAACGTGTAAGGTTCTGGCAGCATAGGTTGAAGCAGGGGGATTGTTCCTACTGGCTGCTTCATAGCTCTTTGCCAGCTTGATTTCCAGTTTTGGTTTTGTGGAGTGGAGGGGGACCGTTGAGGATATGGATTGTTCTACTAGAATGGTGGAAAGTGAGAGGAATTTGGCCAACTATTATTTGGATTTGACTGATTGGACCAAGATGGCATAGAAAATTCTTGTGGTGACCTTAGGAAAAGGAGGCTGGTTCTTCCATGTAGCTCCTGTGTATCATTGAGAATTATATTATGAAGGCTGAAAGAATGAAGGTGGGTCAGTAGGCATACCTGTTTGTCGTGCTTGCCATTGGTGACACTGATTTAACAGGTAAACTGGTTTCGCTTCTTCCTCTGCCTCTTTGAAGACCGCTTTTAATCCTTGGAGTGATGGGAAATTTTCTGTGGCATGTTCTTTAGTGCATATGGCACAGGTCTTACCATATCCAGTGGGCATTCTTTATGACTATGTTTCTTCCTGTATCGAGGGCAAAAAATAACCAGGTTCTGTTTTGCTTCGACCTACTTCTGCTTGGCTTGCATGATATCTAATTATGTTTTCAAAGTTCCCAGGATATTCGTTTTGAAATCTTCCAGCAGGTTGCCGATTTCAGTATGAGTAATGCTTCTGCCGGAGATTTTGTTGTCCCTGGTGATCATATCACGTTTAGCTAGTTTCAATCTTGTACTGCCCCTCGAGCACCTGATACACAAATCAATAATGTTAGCATAGTCTTCTTGATAGATATCACCTTTACCCATGATATTTAATGTCTCAATCCACTATTCTTTCATCCCCTTAATCAACGTAGTTTTTAGCACATTATCAGGCAGAGGCAGATTTGCATAAGGAGACCTTTGGAGGTTATATTGGAAACGCTCCACATACTCTTACAAAGTTTCACTAGGCCTTGCTACCATTTGGAATATCTCATCTTTTAGTTCTCTAGATCTGCAATAATCTTGATATTTTTTAAGGAAGGAAATTTTCATTTGGTCTCAATCATTGATGGTGCCTCCACCTAGTCCCATAAACCAACGCAGGGCTGCTCCCTTT
Source organism: Pinus taeda (assembly GCA_000404065.3). Classification (NCBI taxonomy): domain Eukaryota; kingdom Viridiplantae; phylum Streptophyta; class Pinopsida; order Pinales; family Pinaceae; genus Pinus; species Pinus taeda. The sequence continues at coordinate 37,963 of APFE031704334.1, read as the reverse complement.
AAAGTGGAGGGAAACAACTTCAGTTTCTGGGGGTCAGTGGAGTAATCATAACCCCGACATAGGACGTCGAACTCAAACATGAATGCATCTAGATCTTCTGAAGTGAGTTCATGAAAGGTGGGAATATTTTGTAGAGGGATAGCTTTCATGGGGGCGTTGACAACTATGTCAACAATAGGATACTGTAATGTAGAGGATGGGGTGTTTTTGGATTATTAGCCATTTGATCAAAGATATTTCAGTACCCTTCTGGGATCTCTGGAGCTAGAGAGTTATCCCTAGGATGTCTATAAGAGCCGAATGATCCTAACAACACTCCCTTGATCTAGGACACTGAGTGTCCTCTACTCAATTACTACCTTAGGGGATCTTGGTTCCTCAGGTTCCCCTGTTTCTCCTTCTCCTTCACATATGTTGCAAGAATTCCCTTCTTGAGAGGCAATTGGTCGCAAATTTTCAATATCTTGAAAACTCTGTTCAGTCCCTTCAGTTTTACTGTGGACCTCAGCGTAGGCTACAGATGGTGAGCCTGTGGCCTGAAGGGAGATAGTAGGTTGTATAGAAGCAACGGTTCGGGGACCTACTGATGGCTGAGATTCAACTTTTCTTAAGATTTCATCGATAAAAGTTGATCGTCAAAGGGTCACCAGTCCCTTAGATTTTTCAGGTTTGGGGTGTGGGATTGTATTGTTTTCTGGTCTTTTCTTCTTAGTCATTCATGTAAAAATTCAAATGTTTATTTCTACCTTAAATTCCTAGAAATTCGGCTAGAAAGTGAGTGGGGGAGTAGGCATTTTACTTGCTCCGTATGCAAGTTCTTACCTTCCATTTTTAATACCTATTTCTCTCCCTAAAAACAACTCCAAAATGTTGGTTGCAAAAAGGTGTATTTTTAAAACTCCTAATTACCTCACATTAATCATCAACCCGGGAAAGTCCTTTTATTCCAAGAGTGTACACAATATGTGCATGCTATGAATCCAGAGAGTAATGTTTCTTAGAATGAAGTATAAACCTTTGATACAAGAGTAAACGGATGCATTCAAAAACTCAAATTGAAAATGTTAAAGGAAATATTACATCTAAGCATCAAGCCTTAATCCTCTGCTGAAATCATGATCAAATCTCAAACAAGAAATTCAATTGACAATGGCATCAACTGAGAGCGTAGTAGAAATAACTAATATCTTCATAGATGATTCAATCTAAATCGCACTCAATCTCAATTAAGCAATCCAAAGGGAAATGATGTCAACCGAGAGTTCAATAGCGATAATCAAACTCTTTCAGTTGATTAAATCAATAAGGTTCACTGTCTTAATGGCTAATTAAGTTAATCTACAATAAGGTAAATAGAATCAAATGACAATGTTGCAAAACATGTAAAGAAAATGCACTAACTTCAATATAGGAAATTGGTGAATAGAAAATAAGATAAACTCACAGAAAATGGGAAAAATATCAAACCACACAAACTTGCATGAATCAGAAATATATAACACAAGGGGTAGCAGTTCAATCCACTAGAGGTCGGGCCCTTAGTCACCAGTGAATACTGTTGAGCTACTTTAGAGAATATGAATGAACATCAACGTAAATTATATATTAACCATTGAGCTCAAGTCTCATTATAACATGGTCATTTTCTCCAACAGCATGAGTCTGTAAATTAAAATTACAATTGGAAATAAACAGAGATCGATCCCCTTTCCTCCTACAGTATTTTTCTTTTATAGTAAAAAAGAGGTAAAAGATAAATGTGATCCCTCAAGATCGAGAGATCATGAGGGATTCACAACTGAATTCTATCTTCTGACACCCTTCATATTTAGGATTGATCCTCCTGATTTGTCCTCCAACTTGACTGCAACCAACCCGCCCCATTCTTCATTTTTTGGTTTATGTTGTTCCGTGTCTAGGGAACAACAACTGTTCCTTTCGTTGTTTCTCTGCATAAAAAGGAGTAAAAGTTAGTTACGGTGGCTAAATATTAAACAAGAGCAATTCATCTGTTTCTTATCATAATCCATCAATATGTTAGCGTATCAAGATATGAAAGAGATAATAAAAGAGGGAAAAGGTGATGGAATTAAGAGTAAATACATACCCATTTCATAAATCAACATCATGCAGGTCTCCATAAAGGTAGTGAGCATTGAAGGATCCATCCGTAGTTCTAGTTGATCCTTAATACCTAAAGTGGAGGCATCCGTGAAGCTCTTCTTAGCTTCCATGAATGTCTCCTTCATGTGTTCTAAATCAAATTTGGGTTCCTTTGTAGGAGCCTTGCGAACCCACACACTTTCTCCTGGCTGCTTCCCCTTATCATCGCTCATGGTCATACCACTCGTGAGCATCATGTTTACATTTGGGTCTTCTTCACGCGGCTCATACCTCATCATCTGCAAATTCTGAGTTGGAGGGCGATGGAGTACCCCTTTTTTGTGCATCCTCGCTATCAGCGAAGGGCAATCTTCTACCTCATGATCAAACTGAGTACAATACAAACATGATGTCCTTGTCGAGTTTGTACAATCATGGGCATATTTCCCTGGCCCTCCGCAATCGTAACAAATTAGTTGTCCGCAACCCCTTCCTGGTCCCATTCCACCTCGACCTTGACCGTGCCCTTAAAATCTAGTGCAAGTCATTCCTATCTGACAGATCACGCACTATAATGTAGGTGTCACGCTCGGTCCTGCCTGTGCCTTAGGTCTTAACGGCATCGGCCCTCCTCCTACCAAGTAATTCGCGAACACTAGACAATGCTCCTTGTCATGCCTTTGGCCTTTACATTTTATACACCATACCTCCTCATGTAACTTTGGCTAAGGTGTCCTATCCTGTTTCAAACTCTGCATTTCGAAACACAGATTCTACAGTTGCACGTGGATTTGTTGGACTCCCAACCCAGGGTCTTGTATAGGGGTCTCTAAAGCTTCGGCCTGGGTAGAAAGTTTTTGCTGTGATAGCGTCGTCCTTAAGGGTGGTGTAAGTAATGCTACAAACCATGCACAGTGTTGTCCATCCGTCAAAGTCATATTGGCTTCACGAATCGTACTCTTCAGCCTTTGGTCCAGATCCCAGGGGGTTTCGCCTGGGAGCATCGTGATCTCCTTAAACCCAATGATTGATTGTGTTTCTGACTTTGGCCTGCTAAATTACTTGTTCAACACTGATCCAAGTGGATGTTGGTGGCCACCCACAAAGTCCACTTGGACCCCCACCATTGTTTTGTTCAGCTTTTCAGTTTCCTTAATTGTACCACAATCTACTATTTTTAGCAGTTTTTCGGGTCCTGAACTTCCAGAGTTATTTTGAGGCCCTAAATGACATTTTTTGGGAAATATGGGAGCAACATGGGTCCATGGACCGATGTTTCTCTTCCCAAAGTTATAGTTCTTGAATATATCTTTCTAACGAGCTATTGTATGCGTCAAACGAGGATCGTGTGCCAAAGTTACGACCCCGGGAAATTGATGTACCAATTTACCCAAAATGGGGCCCACAATTTGGTTTTTCATCTTCTAGGGTTAGGTTTTGGGATGTTAAGGGTTTTCCATTGTTTCTTAACAATAAATAGGCTTTCGATCCTCATTGTAACACAGTTCAGAGGCATGTAGCCGCCACATCTCTTCTCAGAGATAAGCTACCATTGCCCTAGCTGGTTTATTTCCATTGTTGTTTGTAAGAATATTTCAGTATTTTACATTAATGAAATGAAGTATTATTTCTGCTGCTTATCTATATTTATGGTTATATATGAATTTTGTTGCGTTCCTGTTTAAATTCGGATCAGTGGTATTAGAGGGGTCTGCTTTTTCTCTGTTTTTCTTTGCATGTCCCCAATGAGGTAGGGTATAAGGAGTTAGGGCTTGAACTGGTTGAACCTTTGCAAGACCAGCCTTGCAAATCCCGACGGGCTCCCATGGCGAATGAAAAGAAAGACGATGGGGCAAGAGATCCTATCAAAATCTTTCTTGAAGAATCCCTTGAGTGGCAAAGGAACGCAATGATGGATAACTTTGCGTGGATCCTTCAGTGGCTACCCAGGGGCGATGCATTGGCTTCCAACAACTACTCTGGAAATGCCACACTGTTTGAGGTACAAGCTAATTTTGACATCCCCATCTTCGAGGGTCAAATAGACATAGATGTCGTAGATAAATGGTTAAATCTGCTAGATGGGCATTTTTCTGTTCATGATTTTTCCAGTAGGGAAAACATTATTTTTGCTTTTCTCAAAGCAGCCCCCCACGTCAAGGACTGGTGGGAAACCTACTACAAGCAGAAGGATGAAAGTACGGGCTCACTATTTTCAGCCACACCCACTTGGGATTCCTTCTCGGATGCCATCAAGGAGCATTACTACCCTGTCAAAGGCTACAAGGACAAATACATAAAGTGGACCATGCTACATTAGGGAAGGGACCAAGATGTGTCAAAGTTCAGAAACATTTTTCATACCCTTCGCACACAGTTGGGTATCAAGGATTCTGAGCTGCATTTGGTACTCAAATACCATGATTGCCTACACAAATACATCTAGGAAGAGATGGAGTTCCTGAACATCTCCTCGCTAGGCACGACATACTGATATGCTATCAAAATCGAGCAGAAGTTCAAACAGAAGAAGCGAGACATTGGATCTGTGAATTTGAAGCAAGGGAAAGGCTTCCCCAAATCATAGAATCAAGGACAAAGCCAGGATGGGGCAACCCAAGACAACCCATCGAAGCCGCAAGAAAATAACAACACCACGAAGTCGAAGAAGGACACAAGAAAGTGGTGTGAGTTCCACAAGAGCCCCACTCACAACACAAGTGAGTGTTGGACGAAGCAATCATTTTTGGTCAAGTTGAAGGCTTCGAAATCAGATGCATGTTCTGACCCTGAGTCAAAACCCGACAAGGGGAATGGCAAAGGGAAGCAGATCATTGATGCGGAGCCCAACATCACTATTGCCACCTCCAAGATCCAAAAGAATGATCTCAAAGATCCAGAGGAAGGGGAGCGTATTTTCCACTCACAGATGTGGGTGAAGGGTTCGCCGCTGCAATTCATTGTTGACAGTGGGAGCCAAAAGAACCTCATTTCAGCAGAGGTCGTGAAGCGGTTGGGCCTACCGACTACACCACACCTGCAGCCGTACAA
>APFE031704324.1:18628-29855 GCA_000404065.3 Pinus taeda | reverse complement strand
AAAATAGTCCATGACAATACCATGCTTCACTTAGGACTCTGGCAGAAGAAGAACAGAAAATTGAAGGGAAAATGTAAGAAACTAAGCAGGGCATTCATCAATTTGAGATTCAGGTGTTTAGTCAAGAAACCAAGGACAATTTTGGCAGCAAGGAGGAAGAAAAGAAGGCTAGATGTTTTGGCAGAAGCATCTGAGCACATGGATTGAAAAACAATGACAAAGTTTTGGTTGCATGAGGACATGCAACACCTTCACAGTGGGGGTATGTTGAGCCTCAAACTTGCACTTCTTTACACATCCTCTTAGCCTCCTTTTCCTATTCATTTCCTTCTTTTGCCACTCATTCCCTCCATCAAATTGCTCAAATCATTGTATTTTAGGACTTTTTACATGGTTTGCTAATTATGCTAATGACTGTGTTGTTGGTTTAGAATTTTGGTTCAAAGTGTTGCGTTTCTGCAGCTCACACAGGGTTTCCGCAGCCAGCCCCAGATTCCGTAGCTGTTTTCTTAAATGATATCTTCCAGGTGTCCTCCGGGAAGAAGAGCCACATGGGCAAGTTCTTGGAACCAAGGACATGGTACGTGTCCTTCTAGCTCACCCAAACCGGTCATAAAAACCCGTGGTCAACGAGGAGGCAACTACGGTCAACAAAAGTCATCGGCGGTGGCACGGCTCTGCGCGTTCTGTTTTAGAGCACGTGAAGAATAGGTGGCATCTTCCTCAGCCACGAAGACAGTGGGAAACATGAATCCACCAACAGATTGAATGCCCACAATGACTGTTGCCTAAATCTGAGGACGCAGCAAGACTACGTGTTTTTACACAGCTTCTTGAATAGTTAAGTTAGTTTGCTTTCCTCTGTTATAAATACAGCGTCTTTGAACGCTGGATAGGGAGCCACTAATATGTAATTTTGAACTCCCCACTGTACTTTCTATTTTGATACATAATATATGAGAAGACTGTTTTCCATTTGAGCGTGTAACTGATCATTGAGCCAGTTGGAGTAGGCAGAGGGCCCCTGTTTACTAAAGGCCTGTATAGTACTCTTTAATTTCCTGCATTTCTTTTTCTCATTTTATGTATAATAGTTGTACAAAATGCCTTTGATTGTTGTGTTTTGATCATGTACAATAGTTGTATATATATTTTGAATTCTGCTTATTTATATTCCTGTACTTTTCCATGACTGATCAGTGTGTTATGCAGGTTTCTTAGGCGTGCCCGGGACAGTTTCTTTCTTTTCTTTTTCACAACTAGTGACACTTGTGATCATCTTGTCTATGTTGCTGACCTTCCTTGTTTGCAGCCTTTATTTCCTTACTATCATTTCTTTAATTTGCATAGTTGCTTTCTGCTTTTAGACATCAAGTTGTTTACCTATTGATGGTTTCTTCTCCATAATTTAATATCTTCTGAGGACCAAAATATCACTTAGCACAGCTTGGTTTAGTTGTTCAAGCACTCACAATTGCTTGGCTTATTTTTAATTGTCTCTCACATAATATATTCAGTTAAAAGACAAGAGATTAAGAAGAAGTTAAAGTATTTGTGACTAGTCTTTCTTTTATGTAGATTTACTTTAGTTTTACATTGCTTAGTTTTATTTGACATAGATTTCATCTTCATTTTCTTGCAGAAGCAGAGATACTGGGCCAATGTCATTAGTCTTTTATTTGATGCCTTTATTTTCCTTTAAGAGTTGATTTCATTTCAGTTGTTGTTCAAGCTTTCTTGTAGAATACTTTTAAGTTATAAGAAATCATTTAAAGCTCATCAGAATCTCACACACTTCACTTGTTTTATTTCATTTCCATCACATCACAGTAGGAGAGATATACTTGAAAACAAACTTAAAAAGTTAAAAATGACAAAAGCTTAAGAAACAATTGCCTAAGTACATACAATACAACTCACTTCATCAGCTTACAAGCCCCGGGTTGACATTTAAAAGTTGCAATTTAGACATCACTAAATTGACCAAACACTAGGGCTTCCAGAATTTGATCCAAATACTATGGTTGTATTCAGGATGCCTGTATGGGTTCGTTTGCACAATCTCCTGTTACATCTTTGGAACCAACAAGTCCTTGTAGGTATTGGCAATGCCATTGGGAGATACATTAAAATGGACTCACAAAGACTAGAGTAAAGAATTTTCACTTTCGCACGAATTTTTGTGGAAAAAGATCTCAAAAAATGTCTGCTAGACTACATAAAATTGAAACACAAACAAAGGTGTTGGACACATATACTATATTATGAAAATACAACATTTATATGTAGAATCTGCCAGCAAATGGGACACCTACAAAATACGTTCCTTGATGTCAAAAGAGACACCTGAAGAAACAAAAAAACAGGGAAGCAATTCAAGGGATGGAAATTTCCCCCACGACTGTCAGATGAGGAGGAGGAAGCTGATGTGGAACATCCCATATCCAATGAGAACAATCAGATGGACAAAGAAGCAAAAGTACATGTAGAAAATCCACAATATCCAATGGACTAATAGCTGGCAAATATACAAGATACAATGGATATCAGTGGATCTAAGAGACTACATACATCAAACAATTTTGATTCTGATAACGACAACCCTCAACCTGAGTCTGACACTTCGCTTGCACTTGTATTTTCAATGCTGACTGAAGGGGAGTGGCACAAGGTTGAGAAGAAAAAAGGGAGAAAAGCATGACCTTTCTCCCCATTTGTACAATATTTTTTTTTTTTTGCTTTCTATGAACACCTGACCAATAGTCTTTCACTCCCTGATGAATGCATCTTGCATCTACAACATGTAATTTGTTTTCATTAATAAAATGACAATTTTTCTTTGGGAAAAAAACCTAAACTGCAAATAAAATGGGAAATACCCTAGCTAAAAATATAGGTAATACCTAACTAAGAAGGGGGTTGGAGGGGCTAGTTGAGTTGGAAAACTTGTAATGTAAAGACAACTTCTAAGTTAACTAAAGTCAAATTAGTTAAGAGTCTGGTAAGATAGTTAAACTGCTATAACTATCCCGACATGATATATATTATGAAAATTCCGAAAATTGGAACCCTATTACAACAAATCGTATTATTTCTCCCAATTGTTAATTAATTTAACAATTCATTTTCTCTATAAAATATAAAAATAAACACACTGCAACCTTCAAAAATAAAATACTATAGATAAATAATGCTCTGGAAACTAAGAAATTCTAGCACACACACATAAAATATCATACAATTAATTTTGGACAAATGTCCCCGAAAAAACCAAGTTGGGAAAATTGGTCCAATAGTGAAGATTTTTATTGTTATACAATAGTGAAAATATTACTACAATATGGATGCCTGAAACTGGCAATCAACAACAAGAGATTATGGGAAAAATTATTGAAGGGAATTTACCCTTCCTCCACCAGCAATCCCGACAAAACATGCCTTCTAAAACTCGATCGTCTAACCCTTAGCATCAACCTCTACAGTAATCTCCACAACGTTCATGATGTCAAGGCTCTAACCAGTCTCTAATGAAGCCATTATTCCTCTAGCTGCTAAGGAAATTGTCTCTCTTTCCTCCTAGAACCTCTACCCATACTTTGGAATTGAGAATGATTTTCTCTCTAGCTAATTAAACCGCCCTCTCTGAAGTAGCTACACAGTGCACTGTGCTACCTCACTAAGATAACTCAATCCTCTTCCTGTTATCTCTCTAGATCTGGAAAAGATTCTTTAGATCACTCTCCTTGCCCATCACTCACTAGTTCAATCTATGGATGTCTTCGGCCACTGACTATTGCTACTCTAGAAAATGGTTTGCCAAGAAATTGAACTACTCAATTGTGTTGTCCATCACCACATCTAAATCATTTTATAATTCACCGTTGAAGCAACAAAAAACAATATTAAAACATAAGCGATGGCTAGGATCATCAATGGATCAATCTATAAGAATTTCTAAATGATTCTCACCTTGTCTGAGTTAATACTCATTAATTAACCATATTCCTAAGTTTAGACTTAACAAATATTTAAAAATTAGTTCATAATCTAATTCACACACTACTAGGTGGAATTTCTGTAAATGACTTTTCGGTTTTAGAGATCCCATGTATTATATCCTCTCCACTAATTTCATGGCTAGAATGCATCAACTACCACAAAAAAATACTCCATATTAGGGAGGAATGTGTTCTAGTGTTGCACTCCCTGCCACAATGCACTATCCTTGCATAATCCCGTGTCATGCTGCTAATGTATGGACATAATTCCCACCAACCACTCTGTAACTTGGGTATACGGTGCATCTGTACTGTTGGTGATACTACCATACTACTTGCAATGACGCATCTGCACTACAATTCCCTATCATCTGTTTTTGTTGCAACTGCAACATAAAGAACCAGAAAGCATCCAAAACATTGAATCAAATGTGTTTAGTATGATGCATCAGTGTAATGTGTGTCAGAATTCCACTAGCATCTAAACTTTCAGTAAGGAATAGATGTTGCTACCAACTCTGCAGGGAGCCATCTTCTCTGTTTTCAACACTGCACTACACTCCATAACCTTTATCTGATACTAGTCTCCAACTATCACTCTGGTACATACTGCATCAACATCCACTGATCCACCATGTTACTGAATACTATGGGCCCCTGTATCTAGGTAATTATCCATGGGGTGGATTCCTTAAGGACCCTTTCCAATCTTTCTATCTCTCGGACACTACAATAGTAAATATACCCACCTCCCTCATGGAGATATATATTCAAACATCACGAAGTCTTCCTCCAATCTCAAGGAAAAATTGTCAATCTCTACTAAGGTTGCATGTTGGTCCTGCTTCTCCTCCTTGTCCTTATCTCTTATAGGAAACTGGGTAAATTAGTGACCAAGCTAAATTAGTGACCAAGCTCACCCCATTAGAAGAACTTGACATTTGACAAGTCATTTTCTTCTTCCTCTCCTCTCCTTGCCCCTCACTGGGACCCTTAGATGTGAGGGCCACATTCTCCTCCTTCTTCATTGTCTTCAATCCACCATTGTTGCTACCACTCATTAAGCTCTTTAACAGAGATTGTCTCAACTCCTCATGCTACAAAGCAATGCATATTTTGTCCCACTTTGGTATCTTATCTCTGCTCAACATTATTTGGGCAAAGACCTACCACTCCTCTAAGACATTATTGAGTTCCAACCACACTAGCTCCATTGGTTGAGGTGTGACCCCAACAAGTGACAACTGGTTTCAGACCTGTTGTATCCTACTAAGGAAGGGATTTATACGTTTCCCCTTCTATATGTGGATGCATCTCAACTTGTCCTTAAGAAACATATTCCCCCACTCAAAACTTCCATCATATAACATGGAGAAAGAATCCCACATTTGTTTGGCAGTATCATTGCCATCTATATATGAGATAATATGATCTCAAAACCCATCTAATATCATCTACTTTGCCTACACCATCTCTTTCTTGTATTGTTTCTGTTGATCTACACCTTGGGGATCTTCCACTACATTATTAATTTAGGCATGCAGACCATATTCGTATATAAGTAAGGACATTCTTGCCTTCCAGATGAAATAGTTTGAAGCTCCATCCAACCTATCCAAATCATGAAGCCTAGTAGTGGCCATCTCAATGAACTGTTGAAAACTCTGTCTTTGTTTCTTTTTCCTACTGTTCTACTACTTGCACGCCCTTTTGGAGTAAGAAGACCTACCCACAACAACTACCAATCTGCAAGAAACAAGTGAACTTATGGGAATAGAAGTTTCGTGAGCGAAATTTTCCCTCAGTAGTGTGTGCTTCTCTCTCTTCCATCCGACGTTGACTCTGCTCTAGCAAACTATTGAAATTTTTTTATGTCCATCTAGAGAACTCGCCATAAAAGAAAATGAGCTCATCCTTCTGCCTTTGGAATCATTCGAACTGGAAGGATTGAATTTTTCTGTCCCTTTCTTAGAAAAATCAAACCTCCTAAAGAAGCTTACCCTCCTGGCAAAATTATTGTGCTTCCCTTGGAAATTTTAGCCTGCTACACTTACTGAGGAGTGAAATTCCTTTCCTTCATTTCTAATCTCTATAATTAATCAAATATGATCTAATACCATGTGAAAATTCTAAAAACTGGAACCCTATTGCAGCAACTAGTATTATTTCTCTTAATTGTTATTTAATTTAACAGTTTATCCCCTATGACAAATATTGAAATAAGCACACTACAAACTTCCTAAATAAAATACTACGGAAAAATAATGCACTTGAAACTGAGAAATTATGGCACACACATATAAAATATGAGACAACTATTTTCTAGATAAATGTCCTTGGAAAAACCCAACTTGGGAAAATCGATGAAATGGTGTGGGTTTTTATTATTATGTTTGTAGTAGTAAAAATATGTGTACAATCTAGATGCTTGAAACTAGATATCCATAATAAGAAATTTTGGGAAAAATTATTGAATGGAATTTACCCTTCCTCCACCAATAATCTCGACACAACCAATGTCTAGAAATGCAGCCCTTTGACACTCTATGTCAGCCTCCACACTTCTCTTCATAGAATGATGAACGTCAAGCCTCCAACCAGCCTCTAATGAATTTCTTCTAACTCCAAATGCTAAGGAAATCATCTCTCCATTCCCCTAAAACCCTCGCCCTACTTTTGGAACTGAGAATGATTTTCTCTCCGGTTAATCAAGCTTCCTTATCTGAAGCTACTACGTAGTGTTCTATGCTACCTCACTAGGATAACTTGTCCCTTTTCTTGTTCCTTCTTTATTTCCGGGAAACGTCTTCCAGATAGCTATCCCCACCCCGCTCTCACCACTTTATTCTCTGGATCTGTTTGGACACTAACGGCTGCTACTCGAGAAATCAATATAGCAAGAAATTAAACTACTCAAGTGTATTCTCCATCACCACATTGACCTCCTCTTATAACTTGCTATTGGAGAACCAAAAACCAAGATTAAAACATAATCAATGGCTTGAATCATCTATTGCTTGATCCATATGAGTTTATATATGATTATCACGTTATCTCAATTAATATTGATTAATAAACCATATTCCCTAAGTTTAGACTTAGGAAACATTTAAAATTTGATTAATAATCTAATTAAAACACTTTTAGGTAGAATTTCTAGAAATCATCTCTCGATTTTGGAAATCTCATGTATTCTAGCCTCTCCACCAAATTTCGTGGCTAGAAAACACCCCATGCTATAGAGATATATATATATATATATATATATATATATATTATATATATATATATATATATATATATATATAATATATATATATATATATTATATATATATATATATGTATATGCATCGATTGTTGCTATCTTTCAAGAGACATAATATAAAGTGAGATTCCACTAGTCCTCCATTACTTGTATCCCTTCTACGTGAATACTTGATGCCTATGCTACTAGTAACTATGTGAAATTTTTCATAGATTACAACATTGGTTCTATCACCAGTAGTTTTGAATGGAGTCATTAGAATGCAAGAATTAATGTTAACATAGGAAAATATACAGTTGTGGTCCGAGATAAAAAAAAAAAATAGCTACCTGAAGAACTATGCGTGAAGTAACCAATTGTCTAGATACAACTTTTAGTTATTCACTTATTGTTCTCTTATATGTGATCATCAATATTATAAAGGTTACAACAACTATTGGGATCATCTAATTGTTGTGCGGTGCCTATCATCATTTTATTCTTTCCGAATTTCCACCTTTTCTTTCCCTCCTTAAAAGCATCGTGGTGCCCATTTTACTTTGATCCACTTCATTTCCATTTATTACGGCCTATGTTCTTGAGATAGTAAGCCCATATGCAAGCCTTGTCAACTACTCTATGCTTAAAAACATAACTTTCTTCCACTAATTCTTTTGTATACCCACTAGATACTTGAGGACTACATCTCGATTACTTAGGAAGATAACCAACATTACGGTCATTTTTCTAAACTCTATGATGTACTCTTATACAATTTTCCCTTGCTTCTATTTAAATTAGTTCGATTCGTTTCACTACCCGATATGGTAAAATTGTGACTTTGTAAGGGTTTTAAAGTGGCCCCCACTTAGATAGTGAAGGATATCCCTTCAACCTCAAAGACTTTGTGTGCCTTCCTCACTAGGGAAAGGAATTACCCTCTAATTTATGCCATGCAAATGGAATATTTTGTTCTTACTCTACATGATGAACATTTAAATAAATTTACAAATATTGAAATGATTGATTTAGCTTTAGAACATCAGTTTCACCTTGGTACGGTTGAATATCAATCTTTGGTTAAATTTTAAACTGGGATTATTAATGGTTCAACACATTGATATTAGGTTCATATTTTTTTGGCCCTATGTTTGGCTCATTCGACTTCTTTTTTCATCTCCTTATCTCCCTCGAAATAAGAACTCTACATTACAAGCACCATCTTCTTCAAATACTCTGAGCTTGATGGTTAAGGGCGTAGTGAGGAGATTCACGTTATGAATTATATTTACAACTTGTGCTTCTAGTTGTGAAAACCTCTCCTCTAGAGGATCTCGATGATTATTCAGAAATTCGTTGAGGATGAATAGGGTTTTATGAATTTTGACTTTGTCAATCAATGTTCCTTGAAAATCTCCATGATATACATAAAGAAACTTACTCTAATACCAATTTTGAAATATGATTCATAAACATCCTTAGATATTCCACTTGAAAATTCACCATAACAAATGTGATAAAATTATACTTAAAAGTTTCAAATAGAAACTATGATGGTTTATTTCTATTTATATTTTGGATCGATAAATTATTATTTTATGTGTATGCATGCAAATTATAATTATGAAAAAATTAAATAACAATTTAATAAAAACTCATAAACCACAATTTGACACAAGATATAACGTGGGAAACCCTTTTGGGAGAAGACCTAGCTGGATGGTGAACGCATGCTTCTCTCTTTCCCTACATAGCAAATGGTTGTGAGTAGAAAGAAGTAAGGCTTCTAGCCCATGGGCTACCACAATGCACAAAATCTCTTTGTGTTATCTCTCTCTATCCCTCTCACCTATTCTCTTTGTCTATGTAACAAGATGAACTAGAAAACAACGGAACACTTTCTCCTCCGAGCATCCCACTTATAACACAACCACATAACTATCTAACAGTTAGATTTGACTCCTTCAATGCCTAACTAGAGTTACAATATGGACTCTTGTAGAGTCTTGTATATCATGTTAATGTGGCTAGCCCTTCTTCCATGAATAATGGGTGATAATGTGTCATCCTCTCAAATTATGGTAGCCAAAACATGAAACTCCACTTCTGAGTGGCATAGTGTTTTCATGCAGACTCCAACTGAGGTGATTCTAGTGTCATTGAACATTTGGGCACAATAGGATAAAATGGGACAATACTAAAGTAGTAAGGATTAATCCCACGAAACAAATTTGATTAATTCCCAAAAATGCTCCTAGAAGGTTTGACACTTCTCTAAACTAGGTCTCGCTAGAAAACATGGTCTTCTAAGCTAATTTCACCACTTTTTTCACTCTAAAGAATTGAGATAGATGAAATTGCAAAAATATGGGAAAAGAAATGATCTAAATGAAAGGCTAAACCTTAAAAAATGATATTTTTATAAAGCAATAATAACAATTCTAAGTTATGTCCATTGATCTTATATTATTAGATTTTGAATGTTATATCATATTTGTTATTATTTACCCATTTACCATTTTTTAATTAAAAATTAATATATGCTATTTTATCGTACAACATTATAAAAGAAAATATGTACATCTCTCTAACCATTAATAATCATTTTTTTTTAGAGAAATCAATTTTATATTTAAAAAAATAAAATAAAAATAAACCTACTAACAATTTAGTATCTAACTTAATGTTAAATATAAGTTTATATTGTTATTATTACTTCTAATCTTCTTATTATTAATAATCTTCTAAATTTAATAACAAGTGATCACATATTATATAAGAAGTTGTGTTTGAGCACTGTTGGTAAGCTCGGCTGATTCCTTTTGTGAAGCTTTGTAAAAATTCTAGCTATTAGTCTCAACTAAGAATTAGGGAGGTTTGCGTATGACCTGTGTAAATCGAGCCGTATCCCATCCTGAAATTGAACATTTCCGGTATCTTTGCAATATCTTCTCCATACTGCGAAAAAAACGATGGAGTTAATACTTTAAAAACGACATTGAATTCTGTAGACATCTTTTTCCAAAAAATGCATACTGGCTAAATACTTCAAAACATAAGCATTTAATACTTACAACAACGTTAAATTATTGATACTTTTTGTTTTTTGCTCTAACTATTTTTAAAGTGCTAGAATAACATTCAATTGTTGTGGAGACGTATTTTTTCGTTTCCCTTTATTATTTTTTAAGTGCTAAACAATAGTTGACTGACCTAGTGTGATCATAAAGTAATTTACACGTTCTCACCATACTTACCTTTGAATAACTTTAGCGGTAATTTCATGGTGTGATCAACTTTACAAGAATAATGCTGGCAAACTTTAATATTATTTTTACGCCATTTTTCACGTGACATTCATGGATGTTATGCCAGGGTCATCCAATATGAAGATGGATGCTGTCTCATAAGTGCAAAGTAACACACTCAGTAGAGAATGAACATATGTCGTATGAAAAGTGCCAATTTCAAGGGAAACTCATTGACTTGGATGCCGAAAATTTTAACAGTTTATTTTTGCAACAGCTAAGATCCTTTATGACAAAGAAATTTAGCCGTATGCTTTAATTATCAATGAAGTTTTAGACACTACCAATATCATACACACCTTTCTCTTTAGCCAAAATCACCACTTATGTTGTAGTGTGATAGGCTCGTAATCTCTTCCACTAGTGACAGTTATGACTTGCAGTTTTGTCCTAGCTGCCGAGTTCACCTAACCAAAATATTCAAGAACCCATAGTTTTTATCCATACATAGGAAAAATTCAGCCATCTTAGGTATGCATCATCCAATCCCTCGACTTCACCTTTCAGTCGCCTTTCACTTCTTACCTTAAAAGAAATGTTACATTTAAAATGGAAAATCATTTTATTTGTAAATTTACTTTCTTCAGCACAATGGGGAATTATGTTCCTTTTGAAATTATGTTTCATACTACTGAATTATTGTGTAATAATGATTATATATATATATATATATAA
>APFE031704324.1:0-18145 GCA_000404065.3 Pinus taeda | reverse complement strand
TTAAACTGATTTAATATATATTTATATTGTAAATAACATCTCAAACACATAATACTATTTCTAACAGTACGTTCCTATCCTATGCATAATGTTTCTATGTTTATGTCTCGAATTAAAAAGTTCACTCAAATTTCTTTTCCTTTTCCATGTGAAAATGTAAATATAAACCAAACACGTCTTTTGCTCACTTGTAATAGAACGAAACGATGATGTATCCTTATAGTTTTACAACGTTAAATATATTTTTGCTAATATTTTTAGATTTTATGTATTAGATAGCAAAGTTATATATGATTATTTTGTAGAAACTCAGAATCCACGCTAAAAAAGCATTTTCAGAGATGGACCCAAAAAATAAGACGTAAGGTTCTTTTTGATAAAGTTTATTTCATAAACATCAATTAATATTAAGGATTCATGCATTATTTTTATATGGGAAGAAATCAAACCACTACTTTATTTTTAACATAGCTACTAATATTAATAACATTAATATATTATTTGTATATAGAATTGAGTGTAATAATGTTATTTTAAATATATACGTATTTTAATATTTATATAGAATAAGTTTGACGGGATTATATTTTCATCATGTTTAATATATCTTTTTTCAAGAGAGAGGGCAATTGAACAAATGACTTTACATTAAAGAATATCTTAAGAGAACACTCAATCACTTGGTTTAACAAAACACAACCCCATAAACATATACATATAAAATAATAATAAGACATAGTATTTTTTTTAAATATATATAATTATTTTAATCAAATTAAATAAAAGTTTTCAAATTTTTCAAAAAAAAATTAGTAATAATTTTAATAAGTGTTACGAAATTGCTTAAAAAACTACAACCCTTAAGTTGTTTAGGAAAATTATCTAATGTGACCTCAACAATGCATCATCTCAATTGAGGAAGATGGTTTTTGTACGAAGTGAATGAAACACAGGAAATAAAATTGACATTTTCAAAATAAGATGAATGTTGCAATTTTTCATCTCAATTTAGGAAGATGATTTTTGTAAGAAATGAATGAAAGACACGAAAGAAAATTGGCAATTTCAAAATAATATGAATGCTGTCCAAGGTGAATATAAAGCACTCATTTTGGGATTAAAAGATGGCATAGACGTCGATGTAGAAGTCCTCAAGGTAATTGGTGATTCAGATATTGTTACCTGGCAGGTGTAGAATACTATTCATTTTGTTTCACCTAATACGAAAAAATACCAACAAGAGGTATGGCACCTTATTTCATGTTTCAAAGAACATAATAATAGTTATGTTCGAAGAGTTCATAACGTTTCAACATATACATTATCTAATGCAACAACTAGGATATCAACATTAAAAGATGGATTTTCTATAGAAATTATTTATTGTCCATTTTGTGCTTGTTAATGTAACTAACATTCATTTAATTAATGATGACCGAAATATATTTAACTAACATTCATTTAATTAATGATGACCGAAATATATTGAACTTCACGGCCAATGTAGATGTTTTCTGAGATGGGTCTATTGAATAAGATAAGCACGAAAAGGCTTTCTAAGAAACAGCTCAAGCAGATAAAGGGAATCTTATGCCAAAATGCTTGGCATCTATTGAGAAAATATATGACATGCAACATCATTTTAGAGGACTAGTGAATACAAAGACCTGGCGCTCAACACTATCACGGAAAAAAGTTAATTTGGGAACTAAAGAAGGTCTTAAATAAGTGAACCTCGATACATATTTTTACCCTCAAGAATGACATTCTTTCGTTCTTATTTCCAAAGAGGATCGAGATATATTTGCATGGGTGTATGATAATCTCAATACATATGATACACGTATCATCCAACATGTAATTCCTATCAAAGAGAGGGTGAAGACATTTCAGCAGAAGCAAAGGAAAGCGCATTCAACTCTCAAACCCCTGATTAAGAAGGAATTAATAAAAGAATTTCCAAAGTTTGTCATTCCACATGGGTTTCTAACCTGGTTCCTATAAAAGAATGTCTACCGAAATATTCTTGTGTGTTGATTTCGACAACCTCAATTGAGCTTTAGATAAGGATAACTAACTCGTGCCACCTATGGAGAAGATACTCAAGATGGTATCCATGTCACAGATGCTCTTGTTACTAGATGAATTATATGAATATAATTAATTTCTAGTAGTAGAACCAAATAGATTTAAAACCACCTTGAGGACAATGTGGGGAACGTATTCCTTTAAGTGCATGTCATTTGGACTTATTAATGATGGTGTTGCATTTCAGTGGAACATGGAAATAACATTATGTGGATTAATCAATTAGATTTTGGTCATCTACTTGCATGGCGTAACAGTATTTCCAAGAACATAGGTCATCACATCCATCACATAAAGCATATTTTTTAGCAATTTCACAATTATTGAATATAATTAAATATGAGAAACAACATATTTTATGTGTTGAAGGGAAAATTGTTGGGAAACATTATCGCTAAGAGTGGAATTAAAGTCAATTTAGAGAGGGTCGACACTATTGCTAAAATCCTTTTTCTTGTCAACAAGAAAGCAACGCAATCCTTCTTGGGAAAGATCGATCTTCTTCAAAAGTTGATCTTTGATTACACACATATTGTTAAACCACTACGAGAGATGATAAAGAAGGATGCTACATATAAATGGGATAATAGGGATAAATATTCCTTTGCCCAAATCAAACAAGATATCATTGTTGCCTCAACCTTATACAATTCATATTTTGGTAAATATTTCTTGTTATACACATTTTCTTCTAACATGTCTATTGCAGTCTTCTTGACACAAAAAGACTCTCAAGGAAATGAGTGGCCTATATATTTCATGAGTGTTGGATTACATGGATCATAACTTAGTTATCCTGCCATCAATAAGAAAGCATATGTAGCATACAACGTGGTAAATAATTTTAGGCCTTACCTCCTACAAGCTTACACTATTATCTATCTGTCTCCTCCAACTTTTAGATCACTCTTTGTACAACATGAACTCAGTGAGGGGAAGGTGAGATAGATGACGAGCTTACAAGAATATGATATTGAATTAAAGATATTTCACCACACAAAAGGCCATGGTCTCTATCTTCTCGCAGCACAAGTGGTAGATTCACCAAAATAATATTATTATGGGTGAGAATAGTAGATCGAATTGTATAACATTGAACAATTTACCCTACAAATACAACCATGTAATGGCATGTGGTAATACAAAAATACTTAGATCATAGCACCTTTCCTTGGCATCTATCTACCGAACAAAAAAAAGGAAGTACGTCTTAAATTCATATCATACCAACTTATGCATGGAATTCTTTTTTAGAAGCACCACAATGGTGTACTACTCATACGTTTAGATGCTCCATATTCAGAAAGGTTACTAAAATATCTTTATGATGGACTAGCTAATGGGAACTTTGTAGGAAATACCACTACTCATAAGTTGATGAGGGTTGATTACTATTGGCCTACATTACTTAAGGATTCTCATGCCTACCCTCAAAGGTGCCCAATATGTCAAAGATATGTTGGCCTTGATAAGAAGTCAGTCACCCCATTTCTACCCATATTAGTTGAGGAACCATTTTAACAATGAGGATTGGATTTTATATGTGAAATCTTCCCTCATTCATAAAAGAAACAATTATTCATCTTAATCACAACTTATTATTTCACTCAGTGGAATGAAGCAGTTCTGCTAAGGCATGTTAACGATCAATAAGCCATTTTTTCTTTTAGACAGTTCATCATAACCAAGCTTAGCATTACTACATCACTTGTATTTGATAATGCAACTTATTTTTCGTAGTTAAATATTTATGAGTTTACATTAGAGAATGGTTTGTCTTAAATCATGCATGAAACTACTACGCTAAGGGAAATGGTCTCATTGAGTCTACAAACAAGAAGTTAATTTTCATTATCAAGAAAAATGTTTTCTTTGAGCAAGAGAACTAGCTTAACACCTTGGTCAAAGAATTATGGGATGATTGCATCACTCCCAAACCCTCTCTAAAAAATTCTCCCTAATTCCTTGTATACTAAAAATATATTGTCCTCCCTTCGAGCATCTATCTCCAATCGTTACAGTTTTATTAGGAATCTCACGATAAACCTCACCTCTTTGTTTAGAGTAGGATAGCTGCCATTGTAGAGATATAGGATGAAAAGAGCAAAGAAAATAAGAATGTTTCCATACACCATAATTGAATCAACTGTTGGTTTGAAAAGAATTCTACATCGAATAAAGATTTTGGATTCGGAGACCTAGTATTGAAGTGGGACAGATCCCACAAAGAGAAAGGAAAGCAAAAAAAATTTCAATCTCTATGGATTGGAACTTACACCAACGTTAAAAAGCTTGGCCACCATTATTACAGAGTAAAATATTTAGATTGGAGTATTGATGCTCTTTCTATTTATGGCCAAGATATCAGGAAAGTTTTGTAGTAATAGCCTTGGGTTGGTTTCTTACCTATGTCTAAATGTATTTCTTTGTTTTATTGTTATTTTTCCTTGTCATGTATTGTTTTTGTTCCTTTGTTTTATCGGTGTTCATAAAGAATACCTTATCTGAGAGTGTGTGTATGGCCCAAGAGAAAAATGTAACAAAAATAAAAGGGATTGTGACATCCACAATACTTGGCTATCTATTAAGTCTCTTATTTGTTTGGGCCTAAATGTTTTGACTCAAGCAATATCTAATGGAAAATATGATTTAATAAAAATTAAAAACACTTAGTGGAGCTATGATTTGTGCATCATTGTATATTCATTATTAACTTTGCATTTTACTTAATGGGCGTTCATGTGTCTACTTGACTGAGTAGTGTAAGGAAAAACTTCACTTGCTAGTAAAATGTGAAGGGATCCCTCTTCCACCATCAAAATAAATAATTAACTTTGCACATTTTATTAGTAATTAAATAATGAGGTCGAGAAGAAAAATACTTCATACACATAGAGGTGAATCACGAAGATTCATCGGGGTACTAAACAAGGCTGTTGATAGTGAGGTGATGCTTGTGATTTCTTGAGGTGACCCTATTGGGGTACTAAATAGGCTCGCTGGAAGCGGAGAAACACAGGGGAATGTGACTAGCATATGATTATCATAATCTTATTATATTTAATACCTTTTCCAAAATGAAACAATTGAGTTTGAGAAGTATATGAATTTTTTCAAGCCAAGCAAGGAATAAGACAACCCATTTTTTAAACAGAGATAAGTGGAAAAGGTAGGGTAATCTAAATGATTGATCAATACTTCCTGAAGGGATAAAATTTACATTGCAATTGTATACCAAGGATGAGAAGAATAAGGTCATCCAATGTGTTTCCAAGTGTTGTCACTGTTACAACACCCTCCAAAATGTTTCTATATTTGAAATTTTGAGCCTACCCTATACCAAGTGAAGTGTCCCTTTTGGTCATCAAGTGTCATTTATGTTTAAACACATGTTTCTAGTGTCTTTGATCCTTGTTATTTGTTTTCGGATTTTTGAGATCACTTTTAGTGCAATTTGGTATTGTGACGCACTTTCAAGTCACAAAACAACACTTATGTGTCACAATCACCCACATTTTTCCTGTTGCACATGGATAATGTTTGTGAACTAGAATTTTTACAAACATTTCTTAGTCTTGACTCTTTTCTAAGTTTTACTAATGATTTGAGAGGTGTGGAGCACATTTAAGTCCAATACATTGTGTTTTTCCATGTTTCACCTTTCCATACATAGGAATTTTCCTGACCTTGCAACTTACCCTCTAGGGTAGAAAGAGTGCACTATATACTAATAGAGGCTAGAAGTGACCCTCCTTGTCAACTGGATATGAGAAGAATGCCATCCTAAGGTAATTCCATCCCTCCTATGTGAATTACATAATTACATTAAATAAGGCCTCCTCCTAACTAATTGTAACTTCTCCATGCACTAACCTTGATCACACCTGCCCATTCTAGCACACTATGTACTTCTAGTGGGTAGTGGCACCTATTCTTGTGCATTAGAAATGAACCATGCACTCTCCTTATGGTCCTGGAATTCATCCTTAGTGCATGGCGCAATTTCATTCAATAAAACTTGCACCCTTTCCTCTTGCAACTACACCATGAGTAAACCCACCTCTCTGTCCTCCAAAATTGTGCACTGTGCATTTCTTATCATTAGTCTCTACCTCCTTGTCTCTTGCGAGCATGCACTGCACTTAGAAGGTCCTCCTTCATCCCCATTGTACAATTTTGATCCTTATATTTTTTCTTGCCATTAATTATATTCACATAAATGTACAATCAGTGAACATGGCATAAGATGTTCAAGAATATCTACTACAAGCAGTTTTCCAAGTAGGCATTCTTGAAGACAAAGGAACAAAGGCAACATGTTGTGATAGTTGAAGGAATTTTGGATTGTAATGATCAAATTGACCCATGAAGACTCCATCGCATGTCTAGACCCATTGGAGGGTAGAAAGAAATCACAATACCAGATTTGTACACAATATCAAAGAAATAGTGGTAGTCTTATTACTTCCCAAACAACTTGATGTTACAAGTCATTGAACTCCAAGTCAATAACTTCGATGAATTATCTTGTGGTATCCAAGGTATGATGTGGAAAATGATTATGTATTTTGGAAAATATTGTAAATGTAAATATGTAGCAGAGGTTAAAAAGGAAAGGTGCTTCAAGAAACCAAATCAAACAATACAACAAGTTGAGATGCCACTATGGGTTCTTTAGCTAAATATGAAATCCAATTTAAAAGAAAATGACACGATAATGGCTAAAATTATTACATTATAATATATATATATATATATATATATATATATTATATATTATATAATATATATAATATATATTTTTGTGGAAATAAGAAAAATGTAAGGTGCATATAGTATATTTCTATAATATTGTTTAATGGAACCAAAAGCAATACAAACTATAATAATCAGTTTGTTTATATAGATTCAGAAAAGGTAGATAGAAACAATATAAGAGTACTCATGCATACCAAAAGTGAAATAAAATATACAATTATACATTTACAATCCCAATTCAACTTAGAGTTAATACATTATAAAAGAGGACCCAGACTTAATTTTAAGATAATAATAAAAATACTAATTCAATAACTAGCATTACAACCTCATAGGGTTAGTAGAGTAAGCATAATGAAAATCAAATGAACTGTGGTTAGGTTTTAATAAGAATAATTCGTAATTATTTGCAAAAATATTATCTTAAGGTCTCAAGTGTAGAAATTGATAGGAAGCCTACCTGGAAAAACACAATGACACCAAATGAATCAAAGTGTTGAGAAATGAGTTAACCAAGGAAAATCATATGGAAATTTTCTTCACACCAGGGCTATACCTGCAACTATTAACGTTTGTGGAGGCTAAGAATCCATATTAGAAACCCTCATTAATATGAATCATAAGAAAATTATCAAAATTTCCCTAGAGAAAGTTATGGTAGGGTACCTACAAAGGAATAAGTACTCTAGGAAATCTATCATGTGTATTGTGGCAGCCCAATTAGAGTCATTCCAGGTACTATACCATAAAAATTACGAGACATAATTATAGAAATACAAAATTTTGGTTCAGACCTACACAAAAACCATACGAATTTCCTTAATTGGGAGAATGAAAAATAAAATATATGATACAATAAAGTAATTGAACAAATTCAATACATATTGAATGGAAGAGGGGAAAGTGACAATCCCTTTTGCCATACCCTGTAGAACAATGAGATTCGATATAGGAAAATAAAAAGGGGTCTTACTCGTACATTGTCACCATATGAGTGTTAGGTAGTGTATTCAATCCAATGCTTTGGAATCCCCAATGCTTGCAAATATATTTTAAGGGTATGAGTTTGTTGACCAGAAAAACCCATATACACAAATATATTGAACATTATTTATTTATTTTATCCATGAAAATTCAAACGATTACCTCAAGTGTCCACCTTGGTACTACCAAGAAGGTTGGGGTTGTCCTCCTTTCAATATGCCAAAATAAATAGCAAAAAATCAGTAGGGACAAACTTTCAATTTTGCAAGGCATAACAATTATTTAGCCCTAGTAGAAAAAAGAATAAGGAAAAAGAAAAATGAGAGTTAGTACTGAAGACCATGAGTTGGAGGAGATACCTAGGTTAGTTGATGAAGTTCTCTGAAAAATATTACATGGTCTGACTGGAAAACAAGAGTGACAACAGGAGCTAGATGGACTAATAATTGAATGAGGGCCATGGGTAACCATAGACCACTAAAATCCTCAGAGTGGTTCTCTCCCACATAGAAAAAAGTAAAGTAAAAACTTAATTGAGAGAATGAACAAGGAAATACAATTAGGGTTAGAAAATAATGATCATAAATGTTCGATGCACCAAGAAAGGATCACCACTATTCACAGGTGCTAGTACAAATTTCATATGGCATTCACATGGGTAGGGATGCATCGGGAATTGTCATGATGCAAAGTGGACATTGTAGAGTTCCAATGGAGGAAATCCACGACAATAAAATCCCACGTGAAAAAAAAAATCATGAATATAACATTTGAAAGGGACATGATAGTTCATATTGATACAGGTGTGGTTCTTAGGTTATATGTGCTTGAGGATTTTAGGATGGGACTCTAACATTGTATTAATTAAAAGGTAACCATGGATTATTAAATCCAAAAGGGAACCTTTTAGAAGCAATATATAGATTTATAAGGAGCATAAATAATATAAAGAGAAACCATTAACACTAATGTAAAGTGAATTTAAGTTGGAGTCAAATTTTAACTACTGATTAATAATACCAAACAAAGGGTACAAGACATTATATTCATTTTTCAGTGTCATGCAAGTGCTAAGGATGACAATCCATATTATTAATACTACCAATCAACTAATTATACAAAAAGAAAAAAAATGGGTTGGGAGAATTGAATATAAATTAAACAAATTCTTTCGTAAGAAATCACATGAGAGAATTTTTGGCCAACGTGTTTCGAACCAACAAGTGTTGTTCATCATTAAGACTAGATGAAGAGGCAGACCATGGAAAAGGCTTAAATAGAGAGCAATGTAGAGACATAATTTCAGGTAACGACTATATTTGACAATAATTTTAATTAAATATAAATTAGTATATAAAATAATATTGTAAGGGTATAATAACAGCTATATTTATATTTTTTTCAAACGGCTAGTTTGGGAAAAAAAATATAAAATACCCATTACTTAATATTATTTTTTAATATATTAAAAATTAATATTATACTTAAACATTATTGCTCAATATAACGTTACTTGAATTATGCTTAATTTGTCCCCTATTTAAGCCTTTACCATGGTCTGCCTCTTCATCTAGTATTGATGATGAACCACACTTGTTGGTTCGAAACGTCTTGGCCAAAAAATTCTCTCATGTTATTTCTACCGAAAGAATTTGTTTAATTCATTAAGGATCACAAATGCTTGAATACAGAAAAAAATGGATATGTTACATACGGTATCAAAGTTGTAGGTCTCAAATATAGACCTAAGGGAAAACAAGAGCTAGAGAATATAATTCATATTTTATGATATATTACTAAATGTATGAAAAGGTATAAGGTACAAAACTAGGACAACATAAGAATCAAAGATGGTAGAGGTCTCAAATTAGCCTCTTTCTGAAGGAGGATAAATGTATGTGGAGGTGGGAGGAGAAGACACACCTCCAGCCACTTAATTCATGGAAATAGTAAGACACTTAAGCCAAGAATTGGTCAATGTCACAATTGTCGATGAGAATTTTATAAATGAAACAAAATAACAAGAAGAATTGATAAAGGCTTTGACTGAAAATTGAAGTCACAAACCTATATATACAAAGGATGATGGGGATAAGGAAAATCCCATTAAGAGAAAAAGTGTTGATCTAGAAACATAAAAATTTGAAAGTGGAAACAATTCTAACGGAACCTCTCCAAATAACATAGTTCTAAAAACAAAAAGAAATTGGACTTGCAAGCACAATTTAAATGTATAATACCTCCTTCCTTTGATGGTGAGAAAGAGGAAGATGTAGAAACATGATTTCTAGATATCACCAATTATTTTCATGTTTATGACTATGATAGTAATTTAAAGGCTAGATTAGAAATTTACCAGTAGTAGGGGAAATATTCCTTATGGTGGGAGGAGGCCAAAAAATTTTATAATTTTGAAGATAAAAGTGATTCATGGGAAGAATTATAGAAAAAATTTAAATATAGATACTTAACTCAAAGGTACTATGATGATCGTGAAAAATAGTTCCATGATCTAAGGCAGGGATAGTTAACCATCGATGAATTTGTTTCAAAATTCACAACTTTATTATGTTATGTTCCTTATGAAAAAGAAGAGAAAGGAAAATCACAAATATTTTTAAACTATTTTCCATGTTCTTGTAAAGAAGGGATTAAATTTGAGAATCCTAAGACAATGGATGAAATAGTATGGAAGGGAAGGCCGTGTTCTCAACATTTAAAAATAAAATTGAAGGTACAATATCATGGTAGAATAGGGATAAAAGCAAGTCTGTAGGAGGAGAAAAGAAACAAAAATGCTCTTTTATGAAACATTTTGGGAGAGATCATCACAGAAAGAGATTCAACTGGAACAATAGGCCCAAACATGATTAATCACAAAATGGTTCAAAACCCATGGAGCTAAACAAAATACAGGGATAGTCAATGCAAAAGAAAGAGATCCTTTAAAATGTTAGGGGCGTGGAGAACCCCATCTACTAAGAAGCTACCCACACAATACCATTTTTTTTAGAATGTACAAGTTGTTCACGAAGCCACTACAATAAACGATATTGCAAGGAACATTCCCCAGATTAATGTTGCCCTAGAGGATAAGAAAACACAACACCAGTGGACAACAATAGAAATTGAAGGTAACATACTGAAACGAAATGTATTTGTATTAATTGGTCCCAAATATAGTCTCAACTATATTAATCCATAAGTTATGGATAAATGTAATCTGAAAACTCAAAAACGTAAAAGGCCCAGGTTAATACAGTTGGAAATAGGGAAAAGGAGGAAGGTAACTAGTTGCATAAAATATTGTCCTATGAATTTAAATAGATGAAACACTAAGTTAAGTCTAAACATACTTCCTCTAGGCTCATATGGCTTTTTGATAGACATGGATTGGTTAGAAAAGAACTCAATTGTAATAAATTGTTTAAAGAAAAATGTGACTTGTATTAACAAAGAAGGAATTGAAAAATTAATAAAAGGTATACCAAGACCCATTTATGTTAGAAAATTTTCAGAGAAGAAATTCATTGACTACCTCCCATAAGAGATATAATTTTTTCCATTTACTTAGTACCATTAGCTACCCCGATTTATAGGACACCTTAATGAATGAGTATTCCAGAATTGCTAAAGTTGAAAATGGAATTATACGAATTAGTTGATAAAGCTTATATGGGACCCACTGTTTCACCTTTGGGAGCACCAATGTTTTTTCTTAAAAAGAAAGATAGTACATTTAGAATGTGCATAGGTTATGGGAAATTGGATAAATTGTCTATTAAAACAAATATTCATTGCCTCACACTGATGATTGGTTCGATCAAGTGAGAGGAGCAACAATATTCTCAAAAATTGATTTGAGAATAGATATCATCAGTTGAGGATAAAGGATGAAGACATTCAAAAAAAAAAAAATCAAACTGGGTATGGGCATATGAGTTTGTAATGTAACCATAATGTCTTACTAATGCACCTCCAACTTTTATGTGTTTAATGAACAACATGCTTAGTAAGTACTTAGATAATTTTTTGTTGGTTTTCATAGATACCATTATCGTGTATTGTAAAACTCAAGAAGAAAATGAAGAACACCTAAGAGTGGTGTTGAAAACTTTAAGAGAACAATAAATATATGCAAAATTCGATAAATGCGAGTGCCAAGAAGACACAATAAATTGTCAACGTCATGTCATTTAAAAGGAAGGAATATATGTTGATTTTGAGAATGTTAAGGCCATTTTAAATTGACCCATACATAATGATGTGTCAGATGTCACATCCATCATGGGAATTACATAGTATTATAGAAGTTTCATTGAAGTCTCTTCAAAAATATCATATCCCATTACTTCCTTACAAAATAAAGGAGTATAATTTGATTGGATAGCTAAGTGCCAAGAAATATTTGACAACTTAAACCATATGCTAACAGTACCACCTACTTTAAAAATTGTAGGCCCAGAAAACGAGTTTCTAATGTGTACTCATGCATGCCTTGAAGGGCTAGATAGTGTCCTAATCCAAGAAAACTATGTCGTGGCCTATGACTCAAGAAATTTGAAAGCACATGAAAGGACTTACATTGTATATTGCTTAGAACTATTTGTTGTTATTCATGCTTTAAAAATGTGGAAACACTACTTCTCAGGAAAAAAAATTACATTTACCACTAACAACAATAGTGTGAAATATTTTTTCAGCCAAACTAATTTGAATGCTAGATAATCTAGATGGATTTCTTTTTTACGTGAATTTGAGTTTAATATAAATCATATTAAAGGTAAATAAATTTTTTTTGCTAACAGTGAAAAAACATGTTTTTCTAAACAAATTAGAATATCAACATAGAGAGATGAATTTTATTTGAGAATTCAACAAAAAATACAACAAACAAAAATTCCTAACAATGCAAAAAGTTCAGAAAAATTATTAACCCATAATAGAACAAATTATGTTCCAAATGAAGTTATTGTAAAACAACCTATATTGGAGGAACATGTCTGGAAACCATTTGTGGGACACCTGGGATACTGGAAAACGTTTTTAGCCTTCAGGAAAGGATTTTGTTGATTTGGTATGAAGAAATGAGTGGTAGAATATTTGGCTAAGTTTCTATAGTGTCAACAAGTGAAGGTATAACAAAAACACCTAGCTGGACTACTGAATACACTATCGATTCTAGATTGGAAATGGAAAGTTACTTCTCTAGATTTTATTACTAGATTATTGAGAATGAGAAGGTAGCATGAGTCTATTTTGGTGGTAGTAGACAAGCTAAGAAAAACACCAAATTTTATACATGTTCAATCTAAATTTGGAACAAGACATAGTGTAGATATATTCATACAGGAAATTTTTAAATTTCATTTCATACCCAAAATGGTGAAATCTGATGGAGATGCTATCTTCACTTTTAAATTTTGGAAAACACATTTTGGAGGAATGGGCATGCAACTTAATTTTAGTACTTCCTACCACCCCCAAATTGATTGTAAAACAAAAAAGGAAAAACCAAATTCTAGAGGATACGTTAAGGTTGTATGTCATGGATAGACCTACTAAGTGGGAAGATTTCATACATTTTATAGAATTTTCTTATCATAATAGTTATAAAACCTCTTTAAAAATTAGTCATTTCCAAGAACTGTATGGAATGAAATGCCATACTCCTTTATGTTGCGGTCATCCAGAAGAGTGGATGGTATTAGGACACAATGTGCTATAAGAAATGTAGCAAGTAGTGAAGAAGGTGAGGCATAATTTAAAGGAATCCCAAAAGGAAAAAAGTTTTGTAGTTTAGAAGAGAACAAACAAGAAATTTAAGGTAGGATAACATGTGTATATAAAAGTTAAACTAAGAAATACCACTCTAATACTAGAAGCATGTGCTAAATTAGCACCAAGGTTTTCTGATGCTTTTAAAATCCTAGCTACAATCAAGCCAATAGCTTATCAACTGGTATTTCCAAGTGATATCAAGGTGTATAATGTTTTTCATGTCTCATTACTGAAGAAATATCTACATGATAATTCTCACATGATTGATTTGAATGTGGTATAGGTGGAACTAGAAGGATATTTCTATGTAGAAGCACTTCAAATATTAGATTAGAGATAAACCATGCTCTAAAATTGAGTCATCACCCAGATTAAAGTGCAATGGAAGGACGTACCCTAGAGGAGGCCACCTGGTAGATGGAGGAAAAAAATGTGATGCATTTCCAACATTGTTCAAGGAGGAAGGGAGCTGAAAGGAAAAAACTGAAGATGGTGTTTATTTAAGGGCGGAAGATGTAATACCCCTATGGTTCTTGTTTTTAAACATTTACCACTTTTCGAAATTGAGTTATTATTAGATTTAATGGTGATTAAAGCCATGATGGGAATTATGTGATGATGTAACTCTTTTTTTTTTTTATGAGTAAATAAATAAACTTCTTGGAAATATTCAGGAAAGAGAAATAGGGTTTACAATACTTCATTCCAGCTTAGGAAAAGGTTATTGGTGATCAATTCCACATGACAAACCTTCCCTAAAAGTCTCCTAAAAATCCCTAGGAGAATTTAATTAAAAGAAATTAAATTAACATAACAAGAGGGAAAGGTTGTGTTAATAACTTAGTTAAAAAAAAATACTAAGTGGGGTGAAATAAAAAATTGTGAGAGAAAAAGGTGTGCTTTAAAGAAAAAGGAAGGATTATTTTTTGAAAAAACTAAAACAAAATGGCATAGGAAAAAGGCTATCAGCCCTCAAAGGACACTACTAAAAATATTTTGGGAACTACTACGAAAAATATTACTGGGGGGAGGGGGGTGAGTGAATGAATATTTTTAATTTTACTTTAACCTTGAATTTCATATTCATATGTTTTTGTGCAATTATTATTCAGACAACCTGTTAGTGTGAAATTTCTTTGCAGTTTTACCCAAAAAACTTCACTTATGTCACTAGGTCACAAGTGACACTAACAACAAGTTTATGGCTACCTGTGATTAATATTTGCAATAAAAATGGAAAACCTACAACAAAAGTATAGATGGTCCATAATAGAAAGAAACACTAAATGTATCCAATGCAATAGCTCAATTGGAAAGACTTTAATTGAATAAATTATATATTAATAACACTTGGTGAAGGAGATCTACAAAAGGGTCTGTAAGACCCCCTCTGTGGGATGGGTCCTTTGATGTCCTTGATGCTTTAGAAAATGATATTTTCTTTCAATATGTGAAAAACAAAAAAAATGTGGAGGACTTAAAAGGGAGATCGAAAGAAAAAGGATGATAATAATGACAATGGTTATGATCATGGTGAAAAATGAATGAAATACCCTCCTATTTATAACAAAGTATTGAGTTAATCTAAAAAATGGAGAATAATAAAACAATATTAACCAAATCAAGATGTAACCACTTGGAATAATTTATTATATTTATTGGAGTGGGAAAAGAAATTTAAAATGGTTAAATATATTTATCTAGAAATAACTATAAAATAAAACGATTTATTAATTATTTCACGAGAATTAAGAATGGTGTGAAATTGAAATAATTATTAAATAGTGATTTAACCATTATTCCAATAATAGAAATAAGGAATATTAAATAAGTAGTGGTTTATTTAATTATTCCTAAGGGATTTAGTTAAAATGTGACAAGGAATAATTATTTAAATAATGATTTAATAATAATTCCTAGAGAAAATTAAATAAATAATGATATATGTAATTATTCTACATGGTGTATTTCAATACATCTAGTTAGAAATGGCTAGGTGAACATTTTTTTGTGATAACAGATTGCCCCCACACGTATGAGTGTTAGGAGCAAATCATATGACCAAAATTTGTTATAGGTCACACTTCCATGAAACACCAAAAGGGGAGTCAAAGAGAGAGAAAGCACTGAAGCAATACATGGACAGAGAAAAATGGATGGGGTGAGACCTATTAAACTGATAGAAGTCTCCTTTTATGTAAGAGTACATTATCTCAAATGAGCTGGTGGAGGCATACACATACCCATCGAGATAACTATGTACAAAGAATAATGATCAGCCTAGCAATGTGCGATTCAAGTACAAATTACATTCTACATGATACATTGACATCAATGGGCTAGAAAAAATATAGTCGATCCCATATACATAATGTGCCTTGAAAAACATAGTCCAAGGCTTAATACAATAACATCTCAGCACATGATACATAATTCCCCTCAAGCTGACATGGTGAGGGGGGATCACAACCAAACAAGACGTACCAGACAGGAAAGGGAGTTGAACATCTAAATAGATCATTTGAAGGAGACATGCATGCAATGGGTGTTGCAAGCAGTGGAAACCAAACCTCAAATGTAGGGAACTCCATCTAAGGCTAGATCATCTAGGTATGTGGGGGGCTACCTCAAGGTCCACCCACTCATGAGGTTTGGAACATCTCACACGCACCTAAAAATATTTGGGACATTCGCTAGGATCACTGAACCATCAAGTGTGCAAATCTAAATTGTGCGATAAAGAGTTAGTGTCGAGCATGTGAGAAATAACCAAGTCAAAGGGAAATGATGAGTCCCTTGCTTGATGTGAGGCAGTAAACAAATATGGAAGCTGGAATGAAGGTACCATGCCCTCTAGGCCACTCTTTTAGAGTAAACAAGATTCAACATAGTCACAATAGCAGACATTAAGGAAATACCAAGGCATTGATCTCATGGATGATGACAAGTAGAGGATGGGAGAGGTACTATCCATCATCTCGACATAGGAGGGAGGGATCATAATGGGTGCTTGAGAGATCTCATGTTCTGGTGAAGGAATGGGACCAGAATCCACTGATAGAGGAGAGGTAGACTCACTACTAGCAGCCTCTAATTTGTGATGCACTTGAAGTGTATCGTGAAAATATTATAGACAGGGAAAGTGAAGAGAATACTGGCCATAAGTATCACATAGCGCATGGGTGATTTTTGCATAATGATCTGCTCTTATTGGCTGACTCAGGCAAGGTGAAATGGACCTTAGGAATGTTAGAATTACGGAAGGTATCAGGAGGATTATTGGTGGCAGCAATGTTAACATCATACAAAGCACAAGGAGGAATACACTTTGGTAGCTTAGGAGGAGCTAGAGGTTTTCAGGGTGCCTTATGTTTAGTTCCCCTTTCTTGGGCCTTTCCCCCTCACTATATTCTTTCGTAATAGGAGTAGGTTCCTTTTCACATTGGTGTGGAACTGAAGCAAAGGAAGGGGTAGGAAAAAAAGTTTGGATCAAGGTCAAAATAGTGTAAGGTTTAAGTTGATTGGATGGAGTGTTTGTGGGAGGATTGATGTTCTAGAATAGGATGGCCAAGGTAATTTTGGCTAAACACAATGTAGCCATAACCAATGTATAATAAACTCCCAAAGGTGGAACGAAGAATGGTATCTGACCAGAAGGATAATGGCCTGGAGGTACTGCGTCGATATGGTTAAGACTTGGGGGAATGGTTATGGATGAAAATGGAGTAGGAGAGATAATAGTAGAAAGAAAGGTCCTTGAGGAGTAGTACTGGAAGGCTGGGTTGAGTCAGGAATGATATGTTGTATAGGTGAGGTTTGTTGTGAAGGCATATTGGATCATTACTGGGCAGTCAATGATGCTTGCAAAATCCAAACATTAGATGAGTTAGGTTTAAAAATAGTAGGTGGTGGATAATAGTAATCACCAAGATAAGTGGAATATTTGTAGACTCCTGGAGAGACATTTGTGAAGGATGACACAGTTGTACTGTTAGCAACAAAAGAAATGTTGGAATGAGGTGAAGTCTAGGCTTTTAGGTTCTAGTACATTAACTGATCAATGGTGAAGATATTTCCACTGTGGGGAAAAACATCTTATGGTGAACCATATATGCAACAACTAATATGGAATAATTATAACTACGACCAGAAATGATGTTATAGTCTGAGGGAACATCAATGACTTCAATGTGAATAGAGATAGTCTTGCTGATAATTGTGACTGGGAAATTCCATTATAATCCAAGGGGATATGGAGGATGATGATCACATGCAAAATGAGTGATGGTGGACAAGAATATGTTATGAAAGCAGCTCAAGAAAAGATAGAAAAGATAGATCAACGACTTAGAATTCAGCCTCTTCGAGGGGGAAACCTCCTTTACATTACATAAATGAACAATTCTTGGATGATACAAATGAAAAGACCTCCTTTCTATATATAGGAGTCTAAGGGGTCATAACAATAATAATGTAAGGGAACAATAATAACAATAGTGGGCTTCTATGGGGAACAATAGTAACAATATGGGCA
>APFE031704322.1:0-12948 GCA_000404065.3 Pinus taeda | reverse complement strand
GGCCCTGACTGGCTCTCTCTAGCACTGCGCAACTCCTGGCTGCCCTGCGTGGGCCCTGACTGGCTCTGCGTGGCCTCTAGATGACTCTGCGTCCCTCTCTCCCAGCTTCTATGTTGATGCTCCTGGTACCCTCTCTGCCTCTTTGCTTCCGTATTCACTGCCCCTCAGCTGCAATTCTGATCTCAACGATCGAGATTAAGTCCCTAATCAACGACTAAGATTAGATCTGGCTTGATCCATGACTTTTAGACCATTCTAACTCAGTTTTATATTAATTCACATTAAAATTTTATTTTCCCTAAGTTTAGACTTAGGGACTCCATTGAAAATATTATTTATTTTGATATCTCCCACATTGTTTAGAATCTGCCCAAACCATTTATGAGTATTGGAGATCTCATGTGCTTCAGCCTATCCACCAATTTTCATGGCTAGAGCACATCTAATGCTACCCCAAATCAACACTCCCTCCTAGCGACGACTGTGCTCCAATAATACTCCTCACTGAACATCATCCAGCATCGGTCCCTGTGTTGATGCTAGGCCTGCTGCCTAACATCCTCTGCACTACTGCATCATGTACTGCTACCCATGGCCCTACCACTGCCACTATTGCATCTGTACGGCAGTGCCCTCTACATTTGTGTTGTTGCCCATGACCCTGTCACTGCCACTACTAATTGCTGCACTGCAACTCAGTTACTGAGAAGTAAGTAACTGATCTCCCAACTCTGACATCTCCGTCAGGCTAGAAACATTCTTGATGTTGAAGCTCCCTCTATCACTCCATCCACATCCGTCTCTACTGACATTCGCCAGTCCTACTACTTTTCGGGGCCCCCATAGCAAGGTATAATCCAAGAGGTTGGGTCCTCGAGGATCTTGCCCCTCATCGCCTGTAGTACTTCTGACTACAGCTCGATGTCTCCCCACCTCTTCTCTCGAGGTGCATGAGCACTCATGGCACAGTCATCATCTGTCTCCACTTCTTTTTCCGCCCTTGCAAGCACAACCTTGGTCTCAAAAGCCTCTTCCTTGCTCTTCTTCCTCAGACACTGGCTCGAATAGTGACCCAGTTCCCCACAGTGGAAGCATTTGACCTTAGAGAGGTCTTTCTTCTTTCGTTTCTCCTGCTTTCCCTCAGATGCTAGGGCAGCATCCTCCTCTTCCTCCTTGATTCTAACCCCCTTATTGTTGCTTCCTGCTTTGGTTAGCCTTTCGATCTCTTCTTGACAAAGAGCCACCCACAGTTCCTCCCAATCTGGAAGGGTCGACTTGCCCTGTATGCTCTGCACAAATACCTCCCAATCCTTTGAGACTGCATTCAATGCAGTACTCACCATCAATTCCTCATCCAACGTGGCCCCTATGGAAGTTCACTGGTCACAGATTTCCTTCAAGCGACCGAGGAAGACATCTATCTGCTCTCGCTTTTGCATCTGTTATGCCCTTAGCCGATTCTCTAGGAGCATCTCCCTCTGCATGGAAGTATCCTAGTACAATGTCTTCAAGGCATCCCACATCTCCTTTGTCGTTTCCTTCTCGGCAATATGTGGTACCACATGATCCTTGACCCCATCAAGGATGATGCACTTAGCCTTGGCCATTGCCTCCTCGTACCTTACATTAGCCACTGGGTCAACTAGCACTGTTATCACTCTCGTGACGAAGCCCTTGAGGCGATGCCTGTCTAGAATGGACAAGATCCTGGCCTTCCAGACCACAAAGTTGGACGCTCTATCCAGCCTATCCTGATCTCTCAGCCCATTCACGGCCATCTCGCTGCTCTTCTTTCGACTCCTCCAAGTCTCTCTACTTCCCTTCTAGAAGTCCTCTTTTCGACTCCTGCTGAGTCTCTCAACTTTCCGTCTAGAAGTTCTCAGTTTGACTCCCTCTAAGTCTCGATTTCCCTTGTGGAAATCCCTCTACCAACGTCAAGTTGCCCCATTCCGATCATCTGTGCAACTACAACACTGATTCGGATTTCTTAGCTAGAAATCCTCCTCGACAGTAACTCCGTTCGCCTTGGTCTTGCGCTGTTAGGTATTGTTCTAACCACAGTACCCCACTAGCTTCACTCCGCAAATTACCCACAACCTCCTATACTTAGACAACTGAAGGATTGAGCCACTTGGCTCTGCGCAATCCCAGCACCAGCAAATCAACTCCCCCAGCCAACTGTGTTAGCCCTCCTGGCCTCTGCGTGAGCCTGATTTTGCCTCCCTTAGCCTCTACGTTGCCTATCTCTGGCCCAAATTGATGATGTAGTCCCTCTGCGCCACTCCTTCCTCTGTCGCCTTCTGCAAGGATCAACTTTGTCACTGACAGTTGAATCTGCTGCAAATGCTTTGCTTAGCTGATGCCTTCAGTTTTCTTGTGATCTGCAACCACCCTCTGATACCATGTTGGAATTTCTAAGTATAACTGTTAGAAATCCTTCATGTACTTTCTGATTTATTTCTACGTACTTCTATTTAATTAACAAGTTATTTACCATGTAAATAATAAAAATAAATACAAATACATGCTCAACACATTACAGATCATCAACTGAAGGAAAAAAACAAGCACCCAAGTGACACCGTTGTTTTTGGAAAATGTCCCTGGAAAAACCCAATGCAGAAAAACCAGTGCAGTTATCTAAGGGTTTTATTATTAAGCAGTTTCAAAATACAATCTGGGTGCCAAACCGGATCACCTAACAGAGAATGATCTCGATAGTAGTACCTCTCAGTTGGAGACAGATATTCCAGCTGAAACCCTGGATGAACAATCCCACAACTCTCAGGTCCAATCTACCCCACGAAATCTCTAGCGTCTACCTCTAGGGACTACGTCAGCCTCTCTGGCCCAACGTCACCCCAACTCACCCTGCGTCAGCCTCTAGAGCCTCTGCGTCACCCACGCTGGCTCTCTCTGGCACTATGCAGCTCCTGGCTGCCTCTGCATGGGCCCTGACTGGCTTTGCATGGCCTCTAGTTGGCTTTGCGTCCATATCTCCCAGCGTTCTGCGTTGATGCTCCCGGTACCTTCTCTGCCTCTCTGCTTCTGTATTCACTGCCCCTCAACTACAACTCTAATCACTCCAATTTCCTCAGCAAGCCTTGCCCCAAAAAATCGAATTCTTGATCAACTCGGTGTATTCTCCAAGTGACCCTCAAGCCTCCTCTTATACTTTTTTTGTCGACAATTCAACGGCTGAGATTAAGTCCTTAATCAACGGCTAAGATTAGATCTAGCTTGATCCATTAC
Source organism: Pinus taeda (assembly GCA_000404065.3). Taxonomy (NCBI): domain Eukaryota; kingdom Viridiplantae; phylum Streptophyta; class Pinopsida; order Pinales; family Pinaceae; genus Pinus; species Pinus taeda. The sequence continues at coordinate 9,696 of APFE031704322.1, read as the reverse complement.
TTTTGGACCATTCTAACTCAGTTTTATATTAATTAACATTAATATTTTATTTTCCCTAAGTCTAACTCCATTAAACATATTAATTAATTTAATATCTCCCAAACTGGTTAGATTCTACCCAAACCATTTATGGGTATTGGAGATCTCATGTGCTTTAGCCTCTCCACCAATTTTCATGGCTAGAGCACATCCGATGCTACCCCAAATCAACAACATATAAGTTCTAAATTAAATATTAAAAGGGTATAATTTAATAAAATATTAAATTAACTTTTTTAATAAAAGGGAAGTTACCTAACTCCATTAATGTTCACATTGAAGGAGATATTAAATGATGAGTGTCAATGAATAAGAATATGACCTCCTCTTTCGAGATTGTGAGGAACCACATAACTAACAAAAGGCAAGAAGCCACGCCTCATTGTCAAAGCGGTGAGGGTTGAAAGGCGATGATGTTTCGAATATAGGGAGAACGGAGAAGGCAGACCAAGGGAGGAGGAAGAGCACAAAGGAGGGCAGTGACGAATTTAATTTTTAAATCAATGTAGATTATAGAATGATTAATGATGAATGATGAATGATATGGATCAATGTATTTGAATATTTCATTATTGAATCTCATGGTATCGATGAATGATGAGTATGTCATATGAATGACGTATGTATCAAAATGAATGATGAGAATGGATTAATGTATGTTATTATTTAATTCGATTATGAATTTAAATTTTATGTGTGGCTCAATGTCTTACTATTAGTCTATTTATGCTTTCATTATCGAATATGAACTTGAATTATATATATATATATATACCCCAATGCCTCCCCCGCACCCCTGAAATTTCCCTAAAATTTGCAGGTACTCCCACACATCCCCCTTGTGCATCTCCCTACACCTGCGTTTTGGTGGGACATAGCTTGAAACCCTAGCCCAATGGGCTAATTAATCTGCAAAATCAAGTGTTAGTCAAATAAACTCAAATTTTTTGATTCAAATGTCCATAAACTAGTGCCAAAAAAATTTCAATGATGCCCCAAGCCTACAACAACAAAAATTTAGCTCATGAACTGCTACAAAACCCCACAACTTAACTCAAAAACCCCAATCATGGAAGGGAAAGGACCAACAAGGCTTGCAGCTAGGCCAAAAAGACCACTAAGGTCTACAGATAGGGATGAAAAGCCCTAAAAGGGCAGCGGCTGGCCCAAATAGGCCTGCAGTTATGAGGGAAAGCCCTCTAGGGGTTGTGGCCTAGCCCTAAAGGGTTGCCGCTAGACGAAAAAGCCCACAAAGGGTTGCGAGGAAAAGAGGGGGTCGAGGCCTCAAAGGGGTTGGACAGCTCCCCTAAAGGGAGGTTGAGCCCTCAAAAAGCCTACGGCTTGGGTAAACAAGGCAGTCGATGGCCTAAGAAGCCTTTTGGGGCTCATGGCCAAGAGGAAAAAGGTTGCACGGCTAGGCCTTAGGGCCAAAAAAAATTGAAACCCCTACAAATAAAAATTTATCCACAAAATCACTACAAATTTTTTGGATGGCTTCCTCTTTAGGTTGGACATTGAGCTTGGCGGCTAGATCTTGCCTTCCTAGTCCTAGATCTACCTTCAAACCCCAACAAAAAAATTTCTTGATCATGTGAAACTTACCTAGACAAATGAATCAAAAATACCTAAACTCCAAATATATATACAAAAATATAAACCCCAAAAATAAAACCCCAAGTGCTACAAAACAAATGAGTTAGAAATAATTTATAAATTATCTACAAATGTACAATGTTTGCAAATTAAAAAAAAATGGAGAAATATTTGTTGAGAACTAGCAGTGGATGAATGTATTTTTTGAAAATTTTGAATATTGGCCAAAACCCTTCTGGAAAATTAAAATAACATATAAAAATCATAGAGCCCAAACATAGTCCTCTGTTCCCCACAGTCTGTGAACTTGGAGCCTAAGGGCTAGTGCACCTATAAATCTCTATATTTTTTCTCAAGTAGAACTATCAAATCATATGGTGAATCAGATCACCTAAGATAAAAAAAATTATCAATAGAATGCTCTTATCACCGAGAAATGAAATAACAAGTTGATAAAAAATTTAGCGCAATATAGGAAAGCACATAACTAACACATACCACAGATCAATGGAAGAATAACACCATGAACAAAACCCAAAAGTCTTTCTATTATGATATAGAAATGTTCCCAGCAGAGTAATAGCTCAATACCAGCTTTACAAAATTTACATCATCCAAAGATATTCAATAGAAGCAAAATGACTTCTATTTATAGAGAAATCCCTCCAAGTGGAAAATAACAACTAGTTGGCTTGATCCCCATCAAAATAATCTTGACCATTGAAAATAATTTGATCATCTTTTAATCTCCACTATCCAATTTTTATTTTTGAGAAACCCACTTTTAATTAATCCAAAAATTAATATGTTGGATTAATTTCCTCAAAAGTTTGATTTCGATTTAACCCCCAAGGTCCAAGGGCTCAAATTTTCATAAAATATCATTTTTCCCTTGGTGGGGGACCTCCAAAAGTTGACTTCTCATTGACCCACAAAATTTTTTGTTGTTTTCCACTTGGAGAGAGATTAATTTCTCTATAATTATTTTTTGACTCAAAATTAATTAATTTTCTGGCTTAGGATTTTTATTTAATTTAGCCAAAAAAATTAATTAATTGACACTAGAAGGGATTAATATTTTTCCACCTTCAAATATTTTAGCCATGATGTCTAAATATGAGGGACCATTCATTAAAATATTTGTTACTTCAGATATTTCAATAAATTCAACCCTCAAAAGGGGAATACACGTTTAGACTTAGACCCTATGACATTACCCATTTTTGCAACACAATATGACCTAGTATAGACCTAGTGGTTTGTAAGAAGATAATTTAGCCAAATGTGCTTAAATTATTCCCAAACACACTTTTGCAAGGAATCGATATAAGACTAGGACTCACCTAAGGCCTTGTCAAGAGATTCCACCCTAGCTTTGGGGATTAAGATGGAAGAAAAACTCTATCGATTATTTGTGTTTAGAAACACAATTTGGAGAGGTTAAAAAAATTCCTAGGATGAAATCCATTGCCAAAATCATAGGCTTATCTCGGTGTTGTTACATAATTAAACAGTCATACTAGCATTATTTACATTTCAACTCGCAAAAATCAGGTTTACAATGAAAAAAATGTGTTGGCTGATGACTTTGAACTCTAAAAAACTTTTTTCATGTCTTTGCATTCTGTTTCCTTGGATTGTTGACAAAGTGTGGTCAACAGGTCTCAAAGATCAAGTAACCCAAGAATTCCCAAGGTAAATACCCTCTAAAGAACTCGTTAAATTACACACCATAGAAATGTATTCAATTAGCTAGGGCTCCATGTAAAAATGACATAACGAGTTCGAAGAGCCTATAGCTAAGTCTAGAGGGCTAAGAGAAGTCCTAGAGATATTCAAATAGATTCCACACACATGCTACCATTAATTAAATAATTGTTGCTATAGATTAGATTTTGAGAGAGACAATTCACAACATGCAAAATTTACGACAGCTATACCAAAAATAGCCTATAAGTGATGATACGCAATAAAATATCAAAGGCTATTGCATAGGTAAACAAGAGAAAGGTTAAAGCAAACTTTTCAATGGCTGAGAATGCACAAATTAGGAAACCCTAGACATAAGCCCTAGAATTATGGTTGAAAATACATAAAAATGATGTTTTTCCTTTTTCTTTAATTTGGTAGATGCAAAACCTAACCCTAGGATTCTGTCTTTTAAGGTATTTTATGCTATTTAATACAATTTTTTCTAAAACCTAGCCCTAGTTTACCATGAAAAGAAAGAAAATATAAAATCTTAAAGATTGACACAAGGATTAGTGTCTTTAATCAATTGAGTATATGGAATCAAAGGTCGAGTCAAAGCTGGAAGACCTTCAATGAAGAGAGGAAAAGGAAGGAAAAACTCTCAATCTAATACTAGTGACTTTCATATATAGGAGATTTAAGATTAAGGAATGTTATTCTAAGATTCCTTGATGGCTACCTAGTAACAAATCTTGCAAAAGGAGATGTTAAGGCCAATAAAGATACAATATATCATAGATACTTCACAAAAACCCTAATGCTACAACTTTGTAAAATGGAAGCAAAATACACTCAATAAAATAGCACCATTCACCATAGCATCGCTTTAACCTTACAAAGAAAGTCCATCGATGTAATTTTATCTTCCCCAAGAGAATTCACCTCAAGAGCCATTGTGTCCAAGAGAAAAACAACAAGCTAGTGCAAACTCCTCCATGTTAATTTCCTAACCCTAGCAATTGTTAGAAAATTAGAAAGGCAGAAAGATTCCCTTATATTGATAATTACTTGTGATATTCTTGTAGTTTTATTATCTTCTCTTTATGTTCTTCTTTTATCTTTGTTTCATCAAGTAATAATCAAAACAAAATATGAAGATCAACTACAACAGATGTAGGCACTCAGTCAAGGCTAAGAGCCCTTTCTAGGGGAAAATCCAATCAAACTGTTTCTCTAATCAAATTGAGATAGACCAAGACTTTATACCTAACAAAAAGACCTTCCTCCTCCACCAAGTCAGCCTTCCAATACGATTCAACAAACTACAATAGTCTCTTCCAGTCCAGCAGCTATAGCTCAGGAATAATCTAGAATTACGGCCTAGCTATTCCACAATTTCGGCCCAGCTACAGTACTACAATTTCGGCCTTTCCAGCAACTTCGCATGTATGAGACAGAGAAAATTCGATTTCTTATGCTTGAGAAAGACTTCCTTCTCCTTCGCTAGGGTTTCCTTCCTCTTCCTTTAATTTCACACCAGCCTACAGCCACTACAGATCGAACTTCTTGTGGGTGTCCTACAAATGAGTCGAGTTGCTGCCCTTTTATAATGGTTTCTGCCTCTCTAATTATGTTGACTTGTCCAAGTTGAGGCCGACCTGGTGGAGGAGGCTTAAATGACCTATTTACATCAAAATAAATTTCTCTAATAGATGAAGCCCAAGAAGGTTCTTTTACTTATTGACAATGACAAGGACTCTTGACATAAACCCTAGAAGCCTACAATGGAGGCTTTGACCTAAAAAAATGACCCAAGCATGAAACCATTGCTTTAATAAGTCAATTTCTTTTATAACAATTTGTTTTTCTTTCTTTTAACAAATACATTACATGATGACTTATATACAATTATGAAGAACGATACTAGTTACATTTTTCAATAGCAACCTGGTTAATTACTTCCTAGTAGATTCAGATCTATTGAGTAGAAAGCATGGTATAGATATTAAAATGTAAAATATAATAGCGGAAACAAAAACAATACACCAACCTCAAACACATGCACACATAAGATTTCTACCCTTCAAATCTATTGATACGTTAAATTAATTCTACAACATATAAGGGCACCATTCCAGGGATAATGGCCTCCGAAGAAAAATACATATACAAAAAAACTTAAAGAAATTCCAACTAATCAAACGCTTCGCAAATTTGTCCTTTGATCTTCCTTGGTTGATCTAGAGCCTTCTCCTTTGTTGTCCCTTGCACTCTTCCTTGAACCCTACACACTTAGATGAAAGTCCTTCATCACCCAATCACTAAGATCCCACTATCTCACTACATCTCGTGCTCAAAGATGTGTCTTCTCTCTTGGCCTAGCCTTCCTCTTATAAGTTTGAGTCATTGACTAAATCCACAACTCTAATCGCCACAGTGATTAACAGTTGAGATCAGATATCATCATCAGTTGAGATCAACCATTGAGATTCTTCAAATTCACTAATGCAAATAACCTTTACATTTTATTAGATTAACTCACTTTTTCGTATAAAATTTAATAACTTTAGTAATTAAAGTAATTGTTATGGTTAAGGGTCACTTAAGTGACTTCCATACGCCTTAACACTTACACCTCTATGGAAGTACCTGCCCAAGCTACTCTAATCAACACTCCATAAGAGAAATAATTAGTGTGCATGACAATGATCACCTGAATTTGATTTCCTTCTATTTATACAAGGGAAACCGAGTCAATTTAGGGTAAAATAAACTAAAAGACCCTACAATAAGACTTTAAATGATTACAAGTTAAGTAGGTCACAAGCTCACCTAAAAGGGGTTGAAATTTGGGGCAGTTAAGGGATGAATATCCCCATAGGAAACCCATCTACCCCAAAAGAAGCCCATCGAGCCCCAAATAATTTTCAATTGGATAAAAGAGATATTATTATATGTGTTTGGTGTTAGGTTTTGGTAGCATCGAAAGTGCTCTAGCCTTGAAAATTGGTGGATAGGCTTAGGCACATGAGTTCTAAAGAACCCAAAAATCGTTTGGTTTCGGATTGTATTTTATTAAAATAATTAATACTTTTAATGGAGTTCCTAAGTCTAAACTTAGGAAATTAAAATATTAATGGGTATTAATCAAAATATGGGTGAGAATGATCTAGAAGGTAAATCAAGTCATGTTTTAATCTTAGCCGTTGATTAGAGATTTAATCTTGGACGTTGAAGACTCAACAGGAAAAGTATAAAATGGAGGCTTGGGGTTCATTTGAAAACACACACACACACACAGAATTGATTTGGAGTTCAATTTCTGGGGCTAGGAAGGTGAGAAATTCGAACTAAGTGATCACTCAACAGCAGAGGGGCAGTGAGAATCTAGGAGAAGGACTTTCCGGAGAATACAAACAGAGAGGCGGAGAGAGCCAACAAAGCAGAAAAGTTGCTTGTCACGCAAAAGCCAGAATTGCAAGAAATAGTTAGAACTATAGGGAACTGCCGAAACAACCGATAAAGCTAACGCAGAGAGCAAAAGTCGGAACTGTCGGGAAATATTGGGAAAGCTGACGCAAAGGGCAGAAGTCGGAACTATTGAGAAAGCTGACGCAAAGTGTAGAAGCCAGAACTGTCGGAACAGTCGGGATAGTTGACACAGAGGACAAAGAAATTGACGCAAAAGCCGAAACTGCTAGGAACTATCGAAATAACCGAGATAACTGATGCAAAGGGCAGAGAAGTTGACGCAAAAGCCGAAATTGCCGGGAACAACCGGAACTGTCAGGAACTGTCGAGATGGCTGACACAGAGGGCAAAGAAATTGATGTAGAAGCCGGAATGGTCAGGAACAGCCAGAACTGTCGGAACAGCAGGGAATAATCAGAACTATTGGAACTGTTGAAACTACCGAGAACTGTCGAAACTATCGAGAACTACCAGAACAGCCGGAAGAGCTGTTGCAGAGGGAAGAGAAGGTGATGCAGGGCTGATGCAGATCCAGCGCAGAAACAGTTAGGGTTAGCGAGTCTTGTGCCAAATCAGCCAGAATTCTACCGAGTGAAGTGAGGTAAAATTCACTTAGATTTTCCACCAGTATTTTCTCTGCAAAGGGTTGCTAAATGAGCATCCCAGATTTGCATTCAAATATTTCTCCTGCATAATAATAAACCCTCAGCGCTGTTGCACCGGTTTTCTTGCATTAGGTTTTTCCGAGGACTACTGTGTCCAAAAATAAGTGTCCTATGTATCTTGTTCTTTGCTCTGTTTTCTGTTTCATAAGATCAAATATTTAATTAGTGTAGCTGCAAAAGTAATTTGCTTCAGTATCCAAAAGAACAACTTGATGAATGTAATTTAAAAATCAAGTAGGTGAAGTAGATTCAGATTTTTTGTAGTAGGGGTTCCTTCAAGTCTAGGAATTTTCAAATTTGGCACTCTTCTAATGATTATTAAATTGTTCTGACAAAGTTATTTGGGCAACAGAATTTGAATTTGATTAAAGAAAAATTATTATTATTAAGATCAAGTCAGCCTCACAAATGAATGGCCTCATTCGCACCAAAACGCACCCCATGGATTTGTATAAATAAAATACCTTATTTCTCATTTGGATCATAAAAAGTAGAACACATCTTTGAGAGAAATACTCTGAAATGGATCGCATACTCTTCTTTGTGGCTTGCATACATTGTAGTGGCTCGCATACTCTTCTTTGTGGTTCGCATTACCTCTATATGGCTCACACTAATTCTCAATGGATTTGTATTCATATCTTTGTGGCTCGCATGCTTTTCTATGGCTCCCACTTTTCTACGTGGGCTCGTATTTATATTCTTTGTAGCTCGCATTACTTAACTGTGGCTCGTACTACATCTTTGTGACTCATATTGATTCTTTGTGGTTTGTATTACTTCACTATGGATCGTGTTACATTTTTGTGGCTCACATACTCTTCTTTGTAGCTCGTATTACTTCACTATGGCTCCTATTAATTATTTGTGGCTAGCATTAATTCATTATGGCTCATACTAATTCTCTATGGCTCGAATATATTCTTTGTGGTTCGCATTACTTCACTATGCCTCGTATTAACTCTTTGTGGTTCGCACATATTCTTCGTAAATCGTATGCATTTTTGTGGTTTGCATTTGTCCTTATAATGTTTGTCGATTATGGTTGTAGCAATTTCTCTCTTGACAATGATGAATGGACTAGATACTTGGCAATATTATTTGCTGTCCTAACAGTGTTATATGGCTATGATGATTGTACCCATAACAATGATAATTACAAAGGATAAGACCTATGACAGTGACCTATACTTATTTGACAGGATATCTTTGGTTATGACAGTTATATATGCTGGCAGTGATACTTGTGTTTACAGAAATCCTCATGACAGTAGGGTTGTGATAATGATATATGCCAGAGTGACCTTTAGTGATAGCGATATGTCTATAGTACTCTTGATGATAGTGATAACAGTACTCTTGATGGTAGTGACAACAGTAATCTTGATGATAGTGATAACAATATGTCTACAATACTCTTGATAACAGTGATAACAATAATTGTTCTAATGGCAAAGTCCTTATGACTAAGTTGTGTTGCAACAACCCTATGACAGTGATATATGGCTTATGACAGTGTGATGTATGGCAGTGTTACTTGTGCTCCTCTTTCTATGCTACTTACAGAGATCTGGAGGAAGCTTGAATGTCTCCTTGATTGTCTTGACTGCTGCGATCTCATGAGGATCCAGTATGATCTAGGATTGGCCCTGTTGACCTCTACCGGTCAACTACCCATGCAGTACACCCCCTTTTTCTTCGCAAAAAAGGGGCAACACCTGATCAGCGTGTCCGTGCCATCCTGCAGTCATCAGCAGCTCGATCGATCTAATTGTAAACCCAGTCTGCATGTATTAATTGTAAATAATCCTAGCAGATATGAGTCGAGTTTGTAAATTGCCTAGGTAGACCTAATTTTCCTATGATAATTTATATCCCGGAAGGTTTTTCGTCTCACCGATCCACGGATCGGCAGAGAGTTTTCCTTCAAACCTGACCCCAAAGCCGGGATAGATTTTGTCATTGGAATTTTAGAGAATCCTAGTGTGTTAGCCTGCTAGATTATAGTTGTGTCGCAGAGCTGGGTGATTTGTGAGGGTCTATGTTAAAGGGGTTTTTCTCCCTTAGGGTGTAAATTGTTAAAGTCATGATGTAATGTGTTCTGAGGGTCGAAAAATGTTTTAAATCCCCTCATGAGTCCTAAGTCCTAGGTCCTAGGTGATGTTTCCAAGGGCTTAGTTCGATGATTCATTTTAAAATGAATTAAGAAATTAAAAAATGAATAAAAATAATAATA
>APFE031704306.1:0-16387 GCA_000404065.3 Pinus taeda | reverse complement strand
GGGAGAAAGTTTTCATTGTATATTGTACATCTATCTTTGCAATTTCAAGAGAAGAAGGCCAGGTTTTTGCAGACATCCTTGTGGATTCTTGTGGATTGTTGTGTTGATGGTGTGTTCTCTACATGTTCTTGTAAGTTTGTTATGTATTCTACATCTCTCTTTTGCTTCTATTTGGACAGATGAAGTGGTAAAGTTTGAATTCATGCTTTGACATGCTCAGCTTTTTAGTTTGTTCCAAATTTATGTTTTCTGCTATCTAGAGAGGATTCAAATAGTTATTTGCCCTCTTTAGCTCCTTCTCTATCATCCCTGATCATCCATCTCAGATTAAGGCATCAGCGCTCACTCCTACCTTGCCCCAAAGATCCCCCTGCAAAAACTGTGCTCAATCCCGCACCCTGAATTGCACTCCCTCCAATTGCCACCAAAAACCCAAAAATCTTTAAATCATTAAATCAACCCCCCCTATCAATTTACTAGCCTAAAATCTTTATTCCTAATTGGGTCAGCTCATCATATTGAAAGATCTACCGAATCTGACCCGAGAGAGCCTTCTCATACCTCGTAGGGCTAGCTACGAGGTGAAATGGTTTGATGTAGCCTTGAGAGTTTGTCTATCTCAGCCTAGGTGAATTCCAAGCGCTAACAAAACTTATAGCTTTTCTCAGCCTCTGCACTCTTGAAAATCTTCCTCTTGCCTTTGTCTTGTGTCAGTTTGTTGCTAACTCTTGCTGTTGTTTTTTTCTTCCTCTGGTGCTATTATCTACAGTGTTTCTTTCCATTCTACAACCATGCTAACCTATTCATTGAGCCTAGAGGAGTTATAGCAATACCCCCAACAATCTTACTCTCGCCAATGACATGCCCCGTGGATCCATGGTTAGTACACCTTCGCACAATGGTTCTTGCATATGCCATGGGGATCATACAGATTGAAGCTCTTGGTGTTGAACACAAACTTCTTCAAGCCCTCGATTTTGACATCTGCATCTTTCAAGGTACAAATCTCGTACAACCCAATCCAAAAAGGAAGAGTAGGCCATGGTGCCTTCTTTCTCCTGTGTAGTCCTATTGATATCCTTGTGGAGATGTGGTGCAACCTCTTGCATGACTAGCTTGTCCGTGGCAAACCTTGGTAGCTCATGCGGAGGCTTCTCCGTGCTAAACATCCTAATGAAGGTGCCACTGGGTGAAGCATACCAATCTGCAATGTTAAGAAATGCATGTGTTGCTTCTTGGGACATGCAAGGTGGATCATGCTCAAATATAATCATGTATAGTGGGGTGATGAAGTGGTTAGAGAACCTCGTCATGAATCCTTGGTAGCTACACCCAGAGAGCAACTTGCAATAAACATTCATAGCTTCCTCTGATGGTATCCATGTCCAACCCATGCCAGTAACTACTGTTGGGCATAGATTGCATCAAGTAGGTACATGTACGTATAGAATCTTTCTTGTCCATCCTTAGGTGGATTCTAGGCATTTGACACATGCACTTTTAGCTGAAGAGCCAACATGTCTGACCAATTGAAATGCCTTCCTTCATTTACCAACTAATCTAACATAACAACCCAACTTTGTGGGAAGGTCTCCGTACTCTCTTGACCATAGAAGCGATATGCGAAGCTGACCAAAAGTTGGTAAGCCTTCTTGAGTGACTTCATCTTGTAGACCTAGTTGGGTGTCGTCTTGAACTTCGATGGCTCTTTTACCAATTGCTTCATGATATATCCAGTGTTTGCATTGTTGTTGGGAGTGAATAATAGTACATCCATGTAGTTCACCGGCTATGGAAAGTGATACATCTGATGGTAGTTTTCCATCTTGAAGGTGGCAAGTTGTGTCACATTGGCATTTCTCAATGTAATCGTCTCAAGATTGATATTGATACAACCCAGTGAATTATATTCGTGCACAAGAATGTGTGGTACCTGCATGCAACCCTATTCAAGCTTAACTTGTGCATGTTGACATAAACTTGTCAATCTTCCAGGTATTCTTTGAAATTTCCCGCATATATGTCCTTTATTTCTTGCCATGTGAACTTCATGTCCTTCTCTACGAACAACTGTGTGTCTGCATTGATGGGCAAATTCATTGGCACCTGTTCAACCACATCTCTAGTGCTTCTCTCTACAATGTCCTTGATCCAACTCTCTTGGAAACCATGATGCTTGCACTCCTGAGAGACTGCTCAACAACTGATGTACCTAGAGACAGAACAAACACTCGTGACAAGCAAATGTTAGTTTCAAAACACAAAGAACTTCAAGGATCGATCGTGCAAAAATATGGGTGACTGTTGGGAAAGATTGCACAGTAGTGGCTCTTAGAGGATAAGAGGCTATCAGCTGGAACTGTGCATTGCATAGTCTCGACTACCAATGAGACCTGATCCTAACTGGAATTGAGCAAAGTGTAGTCCAGTGAGGATGACTCTGGATTGGAACTACACAATGTGTAGTTCAATTTGACTTGACTACTGACTTGGATTGCACATTGCACAATTCCAATGGGAAGATTGGGCATTGTCTCCCAAAACTGCATAGAGAATAGCTGGAGGCCAGTGACAAACAACTTTTGTGAATTCTTGTAGCCAAGGTAGAACCTTGAGATCCAGGAATGTGCAGTGCATGCTGGGGAAAGCAATATCTGAGCTAAGGTAGCCCAGATCTGCCGAAGGGAAACTTGAAAACGAGTATATCTAAATGCATCAACGAAGGGTGGTGTAGATAGGAGTGAATGATAATTCATACAGTCAAAACCAATGTAGGAATCAATCAAACAGATGAACAACGAAGTTGTTGGGGAGAGTCACTGTGACGATGACCGTTAGTGCAAAACTAGTGTTATGCACGCGACGCTTAAGAAAGACAATGAAAAACTTGAAACAACACTTCTACAAGTTAAAATAAACTAAATATCTAGCAGTCATTTAGTAAAACATGCAAAATAATGTTCACACAATCCAAGGAAATAAAAGCGACAGAAAAAGCAAAAAAAGACTTGAAGAGCAACACTTACCCAGAAAAGTTGTGCAGACTATGCCAGAGGTTCTTAGATGCCTTGGGAATGCCAGATATCAAAGATTGAATGTGTAGAATGAGCTCTGGAGCATCACTTAAATATATTTGGTAGATTCAGGCTTTAAGATGCGCATGCCAACAATCTAGGAAAAAGTGACAAGTGGCGGGAAGTTTATAAAATCAACCTGAGTGTAACTCCCAGTGCTAAAAATAGATCCCTATTTTTTAGGAATGCTTTTTTCTTTTTTGGGACAGGCTGCCATGCATGCATGGGAAGATTGCCCAATTCTAGAGGGAAGATGAAAACTTGCTGGCACATGCATCAGGAAACAACTAATGGAATGCTTCTGCACAATTCCTGGGTTGAGTGGCTCTGGACGCCTCTCATGCTCTACACAATTTCCTAGCTGAAGACAAGTTGTCAGTTGGGTCTGCATAACTTCTAAGCTGAAGCCCGATTTCGGGATGTTCAATGCAATTTCTTTGAGCAAGGTTTTCTGCTGGACTACTCTGCACAATTCTGGAGAGTAGGGCTGACTGTTGGGTTGCTCTGTGCTATTCCTGAGAGCAAGGCTATTTTCCCTCTAGGATTGCGCACTTTGCCAAGACAGCACAAGAACCAGATGTAAACCAAGTCACGAGCTTAGCTTGTGGTTAGTCGGCAAAGCAAGTAAGCGAACACAAGTTGGAAAGTGAAAGATAAACTTAAATGAAACACAAGTACCTGAGCAGTGCAGGACATGTTGCTAAGATTCTTAGGAGGAAGGCTCCAAAACAAAGTGAAGGAAAAATTTTGGAGGGTGGTTGTAGCCGCTACAACATTGGCGACACACTGGTAGAACACCATCTCTCTATATGGACCTTGTTTCATGTAAAATGAGTCTAAATCCTCCCAAAATATTGTTCGATTATTTTGATCGCCATAGCTTCCTCACTAGCTTGAGTTAAAGATATAGTCCCTGCCATTCTCTTGATCGGTCAGCACACATACCAAGCCAAGTCAACTGAGTTGTTTTTATTGGGGAAGATGGGTATATTGATAAAAAAGTAATATAACCATCAGAGTTTTAGTTTCATCTCCGGTGTTGCTTCGTTGCCAACAGACCTAGACAATACCTCGATAGAGTCATACAAGAACATAAGCATCACTCCACTGCTAGACAGCCTATTCAGTACCCCAGTGGAGTTACTTTCATCACCTCTTTGTATAGGAATCATTTCTCTTATTTATCCTATATTTTATTTTCCATTTTTTCATTTTCAAAGAAATTTAGATAGGCACTTATTTATTTCATCAGGCAGAAGAGGGATCCCAACTTATTGAGAGTAGAATAGGTTGTCCCTTCAGAGAAGTATGTTATATATACCTCTAACATACTTGTTAAGGATTTCCCCCTCACCTTACTCTATTTGACTAAGTTTACAAGGTTTAACCGAATATAGAAAAATCGATTAGAGTAGGCGGCACTAGTTAAAAGTGCAAGTGTCATGTTTTCACCAAGACCCACTCTGAATATAACTTATTTTCCATCAGGGCATCATTGACTAAATACAACAAGATATTCATAAAAATAGAGGACAATAGATAACCAATTGTTGATAGTTGTATAAGTTCTCTGGTACTTCACCTTGCTTTTCTCAAGAGCCAAGCACAGTTTCATGTAAAACTAATCCTATGGGTGCGTGACAAGAAAACAAACAACTAAGCAAAGAACATAAGTAAACAAAAGAAACACAAGTAAGAACAAAAAAACATGCAAGAAAAGTAGAAAAGAAAGCAAGCACTACTCCTACTCCTACGCTAAACAGTGCATGGGCCTACTCACGTAAAGCGATATTTTTAATGCAGCCACCACGCATTGGTTGACCCATGTTGGTCAAGGCATAGTCGAATAGAAAGATATAAAAGTAAACTAGTGCACAGAAAAGATAAGACATTGAAGACCAACACACTCGAATTTTGAAAGAATCCACCAAAAATAAAAAAGTAAAAGTTCAAGATAAACACTCTATGGATGTACCATGGTGTTGTAATGCACTGTACGCAGACGATGATCATTTAAACTCTTTTGACCATGACAAATGAGAAGACATGAAAAAGGAAGAAAAATTATGTTTGGTAAGATTTCTCATTGTGTATGATTCCCCTAATGCATGAGCAATGCAATCATGTGATTGTGGTGGAGGATGTGAAATCTGTGAACTGGATTGATATTCTGATTAGAAGTGGAACTAACCTCGAGACATCAAGGACCTGACATAACCATCAACTTGGGCTGAGGTGCCTCGATAGCTTGAGGTGTTTTCACTTCATCATCAGGTATATTTCCATATATCGGTGGCTTAGAAAGATCAACAACGAATGAATCAACATCGTGATCGAATGAAGAAATAAAGAGATCATGATGGCCATGATCAAAAACTTCTAGATGTGCATCGACATCCTCATGATCTAAAAAATCATATGGATGTGTTGATGAGAAATAATAATTTTCACCCTCTAAGTTTCTAGAAATAAAAGATGATAGATTGGGTGGATTTATAAAGAAAGATATGCCCCCTCTGCAATCAAATGACAAACTGTCATTCAATTTCTTCTGTGAATGATTGGAAGTAAAAACATTCGGGGATGGATTTTCACAAGACAAATCGGAAATGGTAGAATCCCAAAAGATGTCAGGAAATAGTGATGAGGTGCAGACAGAAGGAGGTCATCCTTCATCGCAATTCCTTCTTCAGATTGCCACATATACTCATCATAAATGGCAACGTAGGAGGGCTTCTCAACACCAACTTCATTGAGAACTTGATCCTCGTGAACAATGAAGGTGGAGTCTGGAATGGGAGAACACAACAAAGTACAATCCGAAGGATCAAAAGAACGAGAAGACAAAGGTTGAGAGAACAAGTTCACGTGACAACGAATAGGCTTGCAAGCCAAAGCTGCGTAAATATCTAGAGCAGGTGGGGTGGGAGGATGTGGCAGTTCAACAGATGGGTTAACAACTTCTCCCACCTCGCACCGTAGAGATAGAGTTGTTTGATGAGAGGCAGACGGAGGGTCACTTGTAACAACAACCTTGTCCATCTTGGATTTAACATCTTTAACGCCAAGGTATGCTGGAAGGGGTTCGAATGATTCCAACACATGAGGATTTTCAGATATGCGAAGAAGATACTGAAATATTTCATTGAGAAATTTCCAATCAATTTCATCTTCTGGGATTTGAAAAGCGAGATTGTGGAAGCAATCCCAAAATTGCGAAAGGGATTCATTAGAAGCTTTCCGTAATTCCAGAATTTTTTTATTGAGTGCTTTATGATTGTAATGATAGAAACCATGGACCAACACTTTAATCATCTGATCATAAGAGTGAATGTAGGTTGCAGGTAATGTGACACGCCATTTTAGAGCGTGCCCCAAGAGTGTGAATGCGAACAAGCAGGCAATGTGATCCTCATGGATTTCATTCCTTTCGCAATATCCCATCAAGGCCACTTTGTGATTAAGCAAGGTTGCTCCACCTTCACCATCATATGTGTTACGTGAAAAATCATTAAGGAGATCCTCTGACACTTCAAAATCACATCCATGAGACAGACATGTCGGAGGATTAACTGTAATATAAGTTGTGAAGAATTTGTAGAGATTCAAAATAGACTTTGAGAACTCAGCTTGTCATCTAGCCCTCCTTCTAGCACCAGAAATGTTGACAGTGTTGGATCCACCAACATGTCAACGGATCTCCTCTATAAGAATTCCCAACTAGACCTCAAATCATTTGTAGTAGGAGCCCCAATAGTGGGTAGTAAATAAATACCTTGACTGCAATAGCATACATAGGTAAGTGTGATATCTTTTTCGGAAGAAAGTTTGTGACCTTGCAGCAAGTCAAGTGACATGCATGGGGGGTTTTAACACACGAAGGGGAAACGAAAGTGTGTCCCTTAGAAGCCCATAATAGTACGTAGCTTGAAAGGAACACATGAGCTTAATGACATCACAAGCTGGAAAGAAGAATAGTCCATAATCCAAAGTGAAGGGTTAAACCAACAACATGGCTTCAACAAGATTCATACAATCATATACAAAATAGTTCATACACAAATGTGTAAGTTAAATAACATACATTGCTAAATCAACCAAAATAGTCCAACTATAATAAAAATATATGCATGAAGACATGCTAGCTCTGTTATATATTATTAAGATAATGTTCCATCCATACATACACCATTAACAACCACTATCCCCAATAGTGGAACGTTATAGTCAACACCACCTGCTCCTCCAAAGAGATGTACTCACTTTGAACTGTGGAGAATCCAAGGCTCATCATAGTACTCTCCAAGCCTTCTCTAAATAATGCCTAGCCAAAATCTTGGCTCCCAAAATCATATACTATGAGTTATGAGGTTATATATATAGCAAAGGGTGGGGTGACCATTGACATTCCCCGTTGACTCTTAGACTACCCTCATGATTCTTAAAATTACAAAAATGATTGTTCACATTCCACTAATGACACTTGGAATTTCACTTACAATATGATTACAATAATACAATTTCCACATATACCCATGTCGAACAAAAATAGGCTTGAGTCAGCTTGACAAGACAAACAACATCACTCGTTGTATTGTGGAAAGACGAACATGGTAACCTCTTCACGATGGTCGTCGGTGACGAACTGATACCAAGCTTGGTACTGTGTTATTGTGTCCCTATACTATTTGATGACATCTTTGTCAAAGTGGACTCTTGCCTCCATGGTTTCCGGGTATATGGTTCTGAAACCTTTGTCTAGCTCATCCTGAAGCATGTATAGCATTGTCGTGAGTGTGGCTGGACCACTGATGTACCTTTACATGTTCTCTGCGTTGAGTTGCAAGTCATTGTTGGTGGCTATGCGCATCAACTGCTCTATGTACTTGTCGACTTCTAGAATGACTTGGTTCTTCATCATGGCTTGGGTGAGGGTTCTGATGGAAGGGATATTGTGTGTTCGCACTATGACATCTAGACTCCTGAATAACCGCACATAGGAAGCTTCAATGATAGTGATGAGAAGAGGGAGTTGCTCATAGTTCTGGATCAACATCTGAATCTGTGCTTTTTCTAGCTCCTCCTCTAGCTTCATCCTCTTGTGCAAGTAAAGTGGGGCTCCCTTTTATCTCATTGTCCATTCTTCCATGTGCACAATAGCAGTGTGAATGTCATTGAGAGTTTGGGTTGTCTTTGTTCACTATTGCTGAAAACTGTATAGATGGACAACTGCTTTGTGCAATGTGACAAATCATCTATACATTCTTTGCATGGTGGCCTACAAAGTTGATATCTCTGCCACTATTTCTTTCTTCATTTCTGTCATGGCGGATCTTGTGTGTCCTCTTGCAAGTCCTTCGTCATTGGCTCATTCTCTACTATCAATAACTTGACCATCATACTCTTGGCTTCTACATAAGCCGCATAAGCCTTAGCTATGGCAACTAGATGTATTCTAACATCTATTACAATCACCCTTTCTTCTGTGTGTGTAGGTGATGTATGATCATCCAAGAGTTGCTTTCTTCATGCCTATACAATTCTCTGTTGTGACTCATCGAATGCCAGATTGTACACATCCATCTTTGGATCATCAATAAGGATAACAAATTCTCCTTTCTCGCTTGGGATTGGTTGTTATTCTGGAGGTGGTGGAGACTATGGTACGACCTCAGATACTCGTGTCATTAGATCGGTGTCTTGGTCCTGCAACTCCTATTCCATCTCCATGTCTATTATCTCAACCAACTTCTCAACCTATTGAGCAAGCTCCCGAACCAACACCTGCTCACCCTGTTCATCATCTGTTGGTTTCTCTGTTGTCTCAACTTGTATCTGCACAGTTTTCTTTGTCAGTGTGCCTTGTCCTTCTTCATGTTCCTTTTTTTTCCTTTCTTCCCTTTCTCTCCTCCTAAGCTCATGTTCTACTCTCAGCTTCTTCTCCATCTCCTGCAATCTCCTTCCCGTCTCCTCCAACCTTTGGTTCTCTCTTCTCTTCTGCTCTAATCTCCTATTGTGTTGTCACCTCTTTGCATCTATCTCCAAAGCTACTCTTTAAACAAGTGGATCTTCTTTGAACTTGTAGCTTTGATCAGCCTCTGCGCTCTCGAAAATATTCCTCTTGCCTTTGTCTTACGCTGGTTTGTTGTTCACTGCTGCTCTTGTATTTTCTTCCTATGGTGTTGTTGCCTACAATGTCTCTTTCCATTCTACAATCATGTTGACCAATTCATTGAGCCTAGAGGAGTTATAGCAATACCTGCAAGGATCTTCCTCTCACTAATGACATGCCCCGTGGATCCATGGGTAGTACAACTTTGCACAATGGTTCTTGCATATGAAGTGGGGATCATATAGATTGAAGCTCTTGGTGTTGAACCCAAACTTATTCAAGTCCTTGGTCTCAACATCTACATATTTAAAGGTACATATCTTGTACAATCCAATTCGCAAAGGAAGAGTAGGCCATGGTGCCTTCTTCCTCCCATGCAGTCCTGCTGATAAACCTGTGGAGATGTGGTATGAAACCTCTTGCATGACCAGCTTATCCGTGGAAAACCTAGGTAGCTCATGCGGAGGCTTCTCTGCATCGAACATCATGATGAAGGTGCCACCTGGTGAAGCATGCCAATCTGAAATGTTAAGAAATGCCTGCATTTATTTGTTGGACATGCAAGGTGGATCCTATTCAAATATCATCCTATACAACGGGGTGATGAAGTGGTCAGACAACCTCACCATGACTCCTCGGTATCAGCACCAGAGAGGAACTTGCAATAAACATTCACATCTTCCTCTGATGGTGTCCATGTCCAACCCATGCCAGGGAACTGATGTTGGGCACAAATTGCATCAAGCAGGTATGCAGACATATAGAATCTTGCTTGTACATCCTTAGGTGGATTTTTGGCATTTGACACAAGCACTTTTAGCTGAAGAGCCAACATGTTCGACTAGTTGAAAGGCCTTCCTTCATTTTCCAACTGATCTAACATAATAAACCAACTCTGTAGGAAGGTGTTCGTGCTCTCTTGACCATACAAGTGACATGAGAATATGACCAAGAGTTGGTAAGCCTTCTTGAGTGACTTTGTCTTGTAGAACTAATTGGGTGTCGTCTTACACTTTGATGGCTCTTTTACCCAATGCTTCATGATATCTATAGTGTTTACATTATTGTTGGGAGTGAAGAACAACGCATAGATGTAGTTCACGAGCTGCGGCAAGTGATACATCTAATGGTAGTTTTATGTCCTGAAGGTGGTAACTTATGCCGCATTGGCATTGCTCAATGTCATCATCTCACGATAGGTATGTGAGACAACCCAGTGAACATTATCTGTGCATGAGAAGGCGAGGTACCTACATGCAACCCTATACAAGCTTGACTTGTGAATGTTGACATAGACTTGTCGATCTTCCAGATCTCCCTTGAAACTGCCTGCAAGTATTTCCTTTATTTCTTGCCATGTGATCTTCATTTCCTTCTCTATGAACAAATGCATGTTTACATAGATGGGAAAGTTCATTGCCACCTGTTCAACCACGTCTCCAGTGTTGATGTCTATAGTGTCCTTTGCTCTAGCTCTCTTGGAAACCATGATACATGTATTGTTGAGAGAATGCTCAACAACTAATATACCTGGAGATAGAGTGGACACTCATGGCAAGAAACTATCCGTTTAAAAACACAAAGCACTTCAAGGATCAATCATGCAATAAGTTGGGTGACTACTGGGTAAGATTACGTAGTAGTTGTGACTCTCAGAGGTTGGGAGATTGTCAACGAGAACTGTGCATTGCACAGTCTCAGCTGCCGGTGAGACATGCTGCTAACTGGAACTGCACAGAGCGTAGTATAGTGAGGCTGACTATGGAATGGAACTACACAATGTGCAATACAGTTCAGATTGACTGCTAGCTGGGACTGCACATTGAGTAATCCCAGTGTGCAAGACTGGGCAATATCTCCAAGAATTGTGCAGAGCATAGTTGGAGGCTAGTGATAGAAAGCTTCTGCACAATTCCTGTAGCCAAGGTAGATCTGCCCATGGGGAACTTGAAAATGAGTAGATATGAATGCATGAACGAAGGATGGTCCAGATAGGAGCGAATTATCATGCATGTAATCAAAACTGATACAGGATTCAGTCAAATGGACAACCAATGAAGCTGGTGGGAAGAGTCATTGCAACAACGACCATTAGTGAAAAAAAAATGTTATGCATGTGACGCTTAAGAAAGACAATGAAAAACTTGAAAAAAAACTTTTGCAAGTTAAAACAAACTAAAACTCTAGCAGTCGTTCAGTAAAACATGCAAAACACACTCACACAAGCCAAGGAAATAAAAGTGATAGAAAAAACAAAAAAAGACTTGAAAAGAAAAACTTACCTGAAAAAGTTGTGCCAATTGTGTCGAAGGTTCCTAGATGCCTTGGGAATGCCAGATCTCCAAGATCGAATATGTAGAATGATATTTGGGGCATTGTTTAAATATATTTGGTAGATTCAAGGTTTATGACGCGCATACCAAAAATCTAGGAAAAAGTGACAAGTGGTGGGAAGTTTCTAAAATCAACTTGAGTGTAACTCCCAGTGTTAAAAATAGATCCCTATTTTATAGGGATGATTTTTTCTTTTTTCTTTTTTATTTTTCGCGAAATGCTGCCATGCATGCATGGGAAGATTGCGCAATTATGGAGGGAACCGGGCAACTTGCTATAAGTTATTTTTTAGCATCATAAAACACGGGAGTTGGTAATGACTTGTAGGTGTTGTCAGTTAGCTTAGATACAACTACTAGTTCATCAAAAGATCCATGTGCTATTAATTTGCATTCATCTGATTTTTCCATAGTAACATCTGTTGTTTCCATCAATTCTTAGAAGATTGAAAATGTTTCTAAACGTACATAGCATGCATTATCTTATCTTGTGAAGATAAGAAAAAAAAGCTCGTGTACATGATTGGTAGACCAAAACTGGAAAATAGAAAACACAATAAACATATGACCATATGACCATATTACCATATTCTCGAGTTGAATTTCAATAACAGAAATGTATAATTTGGCACCCAACACAGCGTATGCTATTAAGAAGAGTACTTGCATAATTTAACCGGGATTGGTCTGGAGAAAAGGCAACCAGTGCCGACATGGAAACTTTGAGGCAATGCTGCATGAAAATATGGAATGAATTTTGAAATAAGTTGGAAAGTGTTATGAGCTCCGAGTTCCACCAACTCAAGTAAGTATTCAAGAAGGAACTCTAACCAGAGGCACATGTAGCAGATTAAACATACAAAGAACTCGGCCCAAAACCTAGGCCTTGATCTTTCTCATTATCATAACTTCAACCTTGAGTAACCATACCTAAAACACGTTTTTAGCTAGCAAAAGAAGGTGAATATCAGCAGAACTTGAACTACTCCCCCGAAACGTCACTACAAAAGTTACCTATGTGCTACTACACCATTTGGCATTAACCCAATGGAATGCTGGAGGTACCAATTGACACCTTGATATCAAATCAGTAAAGATGCCCATCATCAAAAGGGCAGGTAGCTCACTAGTAGAGCAGGTCGTGCATTAAATTCCTAGCCAACCCAATTTTCACCAGAATGAGTTTGTAGACAATGCAATAGAAGCACAGAAGACAAAGAACACTCTGCATTGAGGCCACACTCACAAAACTACTCACATCAACCACAAAAATAGCTAACAACCACTTTAGACCACAACAACTGCAATGAGGCCAGTTCATCCCCTTATAAATTACTGGAATTTGATCCTCCATCTACCTTCAAAACTAACAAAAATTATATTCCCACTCCCACTTACAGTCGCTTTAATCAAGTGAAGAAAAACTGTCGCTTTTTTTTATTAGAGGCTTCAGCTCTACCTTCTGATCCAAACCTAAGATATATCATTTAGAATGAGCTTTCTTTTGTAAACAAGAATTGGAAGCAAGACAAGGGTTCTACTCCTGTTATTCCATTTATTAATTCCAAGAACACTCTCCCCCAAAAATTCTTGTGTGTAGAGTCATTGGGTTTACTATGGTAATGCCTGTAACATTTTGCAGTCTTTTCTTTGTTGGCCTATGGTTTAGTGGTTAAGTAGTTGAGAGACAGCATCACCCTGTTAATGACCCAAAGTCAAATTTAGATCAGAGCCTTAAATTATAAGTTGATTGAATTTTATGGGATTTATATGCAATATTAATTCAATAATTAATAAAAAATAGTGTGAGGCAACCTAAATCAACTTCTGTTTATACAACGTTAGAATTTCATTTCTGCTACATATTTGCATCTCATTTAGATTTTCCCATTCCCATGTAGTGATTGTTCCTCAATTTATGCCTTACGGCGTTTCTTTTGCAACATTTGATGCAAATGCTAGTTTCTAAAAAATAAGAAATGAAAATCTCTCAACTAATTTTTTTAATTAGTTGAGAAGAAAAAAATATTAGTTTCTAAAAATATGAAATGCACGGTTTTTATGATACAGCAGACTAATGAATATTTTCGATGTACACTAACTTTATGAATGGCCAATAACAATAATCACAAAATGAAATGAAACGTAAACATAATAACAATAACAATAATCACAAAATGAAATGAAACGGAAACAACCAAACAAAAGGCATCACAAAGTGCGTGGGAAGTTGAGTGTTTATTATACAAACGTATTTCTAGCGTTGTCCAACTTAGTTAGCTATCTCATCAGCATTTCGTACTTCTTGGAAATTTTGTCCAACAATATTAAACCCACGGGTTTTATGCTCGAAATTTTGTACATGTGTGATACCTTTTGAAATTTTTTACACAGAATATGTTCCCTCAATTTAGCTATTTGTCTTTTCATAAGCCGAATATTATGGAAGTTTCTAAATATGCGACTATAGCTAATGCTCCCTGACATGGGGGCTTTATAACCCCATATAACACGCTGCGCTTGTTTTTTTCTCTCATCATCGCGCGGCGTGTTATATGGGGTTATAAAGCCCCCATGTCAGGGGCATTAAATATGCTATAGTCGCATATTTAGGAACTACCGAATGTTATATACCTATCACTTTCAAATTTAACCAAATACATTATGTGATGGAAAGTGATTCAATCTCTCATCCCCAACACGTGTTGGGACAGTAGATGGAATGGGTGCGTGCTACGCAATCCAACCGAAAGCTAAGAAGTGGTTAAGGGAGAAAAGCGGTCCCCTTAACGACAAGGGTTTGTTGAGCCATCTCTAAGTAAACCTTTGAAAGTAACAACTATGGACTTGTCAAGGTGTGTGCTCTCACTTGCCCATGTCAGTGATATCGCTACGAATAAAAAATGTACCACACACACAACGTGTAGCCATGACAACCAATCAAGCCTATTTTGAACAAAAGAATATGACGCTTCCAGGAATTTGATGAATTCAACATCTGTGCTTGCTTGGTTGTCAAGTTTTGTTTCTAACGGTGATATTTGATGGAAGTGTGTTCACTGCGTCCAATGTTGAGATTTTCAGTTTTAATAAATTGGGCAAAAATCTCATGTTTGTTGCTATATTAGTTCTATTTTCTTGGGAAAGAGTTAATGCATCCTATATTTGTTGTGAGAGGATTTATGAGTCAGTTAGATTATCTTAGCTATAAAATATATGCCCGTAAAGATACTGGGAGGATGTAGAGAGTGTGAGGAAATAATTATTTGTAATCTCCTGATTAATAATAAGATTGCCGATGCCTCTGTCTGGTGGACGTAGCCCAGATTGGTTGGGTGAACCACGTTAAATCATTATGTCATTTGTGTATGTTTTTATACTGTATATTGTCTTTTAATATCTGTTGCGCATTTTTATGCTCTAACAATTAGTATCAGAGTGTGTTGGAGCGGGTGCGTGCGTGTGACATGATCGTTGTAGGTGGAGATTTCCAAGATTTGGCGATTGGCATAGTTTCTGATGAAACAGTAGCGCCAATAATATCCAGTGAACAGATTGGCGCGGATAATTGCTAAATAAGGGTGCCATTTGGCGCGGATCCGACTTTATTAATCACACCAGGGCGCCAATATCCCGATTGGCGCAGATCCGAGGGGAATAGTTGCGCCAATTTTGGTACTTAGAGCGATTTTGCTCCCGGCGCGGATCGTCTGTTGTTCTGGTAGCGCCAAGTCCCTTTCGGTGCACCAACAGAGGATAGTGCTAGTAAAACTACAATTTTTATTTGGTTTTCTATTTATAATTTTGCATTTTGTACAGCAGAGAGATTTTTTGATAAGTAAAGGCAGTACAGTAGAAGGCAAAGGCATTTTTTGTTGTTAGATATTAATTTGATTGATTAACAAGTTGGACTTGGAGATTGTTTCTTGGTTGATACAATATGGTGAAAACTCAGAGTGCTTGTTTTGAGATCGAAAAGTTTAGTGGCAAGAACAACTTCGAGATCTGGAAGGTGAAGATGTACGATTTGCTTGTGCAACAAGGCGTGGCGAAGGCGTTGATGGGAAAATCCAAATAGCCTTACAACATCACAGATGATGAGTGGGACGAGATGGATGAAAGAGCAGTGAGTGATATTCGGCTGTGTCTGGCGGATGATGTTTTGTTTAATATCGTGTCGGAGAAAAAAACTGCTGGTTTGTGGACAAAGCTTGAGAAGTTGTACATAACAAAATCCTTAACCAATAGGATTCTCCTGAAGCGACAGTTGTATAGTTTGCGAATGAAGGAAGGTACATTGATTACTGATCATTTGAATTCTTTTAATACTCTCCTGGTGCAATTAGAAAGTATAGAAGTAAAATTTCCATTAGAAGATAAAGCTATTACTTTATTGTGCTCGTTGCCCGAGTCGTGGGATCATATTGTTACTTATATAAGTCTTAGTTCATCAGAAACCCTTCAGTTTGATGATGTAGTTGCATCTTTATTGTCTGAAGAAACAAGGAGGAACGAATTTATAAACCTCTACATCAGAAGCAATGATGGTCAGAGGTCGTTCTAAGGAAAGACGCTTCAGTAGGCAGAGTGACTCATGTTCAAAGTCGAAAGGGAAGAAGAGTAAGGTAAAGTGTTGGTTTTGTGGCAAATCGGGGCATTTGAAGAAGGACTGCTGGAAGCGACATAAAACTTCTAAAGAAGATTCTTCGACAGATAGATACAACTTCAGCATCTGGTTCATGTATGAGTGATGAAGTATTATCAGTTAATTTGTCAAATCATGATCAACATTGGCTGTTAGATTCTGGTGCATCAAACCACATGTGTATTCATAAAGAATGGTTTAAGACGTATAAATCAATTAATGA
>APFE031704304.1:0-15450 GCA_000404065.3 Pinus taeda | reverse complement strand
GACAAAAAGATCTAAGAGGTTGCTTAAGTACATATAGTACACCTTCACTTCATCAGCTTACGAGCCCCAGGTTGACAATTAATGAAATCAATTTAGAAACACTAAATTGACCAAACAGTTGGTACTAACCTTGCGGTTGGTACTGACCTTGGGGTTGGTACTGACCTTGAGGCTGGTATTGACCTTGAGGCACATATTGATACTGGGGTTGACCTTGAGGTACATATTGATAATAGGGTTGACCTTAAGGAAAATACTATCCTGTAAGGACATACTGTCTTTGAGGTTGCCCCCCAGGCGGTAATGGACTACCTTGAGGTTGCCCCCCAGGCGATATTTGAGTACTTTGCAGCTGCCCCCCAGACGGTATTGAACCACCTTGAGGTTGCAGATTAGGAGTAGTACCAGACATCATAAGAATCTCTTCGACACTTAACAGTTTAGTTCTGTTATGACCAAGAAGGACCGCCATGTAAAAAAATTTATGGTGTCTGAGTACACAAGGATGACTGTCTCGACATATTCAAAGGAGGATAATAACTTTTGGGTGTTGGATGGAAAGGAAATCGAGGTGGTGAAGACGCGAGACCTGGATTTTCTAAGAAATTGGTCAATGAAATATACCAAGCGTCACCTCTAATGGGACTATAGAAAATAGATTCACACTCCCTAAGTTCAATAGTCCGTTGATTTTCAGGAATGCTTATACCTTCATTCGGACTCGAACTTACAATTTCTTCAATGGAAATGAGTCCAAAAGGAATATTCTCGGTAATGATATTTTCTACTTTGGGTGAACTAGGACCACTAGAAACAGGAGAAGCAAATCCTGAAGATGGAGTAGCAGCAATTTCAGTCTCAGGTTCAGAGATTTCAGGTTCTTCGGCTAATGAGCTAGTAGGAGTGATACTACCAGTAACCTCAGAAAATGAAATCGGTTCAGAAATGTGTTATGTTGTTTGCACTAGATGATCAGGATGTAGAATCAATGAAGACTCTCCGGCCTCCGACGACCCAGCCCTACTTTCACTAGGTGTGAGAAGGGCTCGTAGCCCTTCCAGTTGACTTGGTGTAAATTCGGGAGGTTGGCCCCAAAGTCGACGGGATTGTCTCAGTAATTCAACCACGATTAATTATTTAATTACTTCACACGAAATCAAAGAAAATCTCAAGAAAAACACCTAAAGTCTCTAAAGAACCAAACAATTTGAAGCACACGCTTAATAAATCTAGGAGATCAAACCACACACAAACAGTATATTTCCAGATCGAAAACACTAGTTGGTGATGAAATCCAACGTCGTGGAATTCAATACAGAAATGGCAGTTGGAACAGTCACCCCGACAACCTGCTTAATGAAACAGACCAGCACAAGTTTCTCCACTATAACTGTCTCGAGTGAAGATAACCCTCCAGAGAGTCCAAGTGAATCTAGTCGACGTCTACTCCAGGTACAGTGGGATCTTCCCTCCACCATCACCTAGGAAATAACCCTAAAGATTATGGTCACTAAGGTCACCATTGGAAACAAATATACCTGGGGGAACAGTCTACGATCCGATATGCACGCAAGGGCAGAGTAACAAGCTCAATCCCCTTGAAAGCTCCTTGACATAATCCAAGGTTTACCAACAAGTGACCCCAGGCTCCTCGACAATGGTCAATTTGAGGTTTACCATTTTTAATACGTGAATATCTTCTATCGTTCCCAATGAGGAAGGATTGATTCCCACACTAGTTCGGATCTGATCTCGTGCTTCTCCTTTAAGAGGAGCTTTCCCAGAGCATAGATGTAACAATTGGGATTTCTCCCTACCACAAGATTGACTACTTGTTTGTTTAAACTATCTTGGAGAGTTAATTACTCCCTACTCCAAGATACTAGCCTAAGCTATGTTGGTGAAAAGAGCCCTAGAAAATAAAAAGATTGCTAGATTGATTATAATTAAGCGTTAATTTTATTGTTTGTTCCTTAAGTCAATAGGTGTGGAGATGAAATTTTATGGTATGAAGACTCGATTCCAAAACACTAAAAAATGCACCTAAGATGATAACAATTCCTTTTCCTTTTCAATGAATTTCTAGATAAGGAAGAGTTGAAAATGCAATGCTTTGAAAATCAAATCTTTCTCATAACATACAACTGAAAGGAAACTTTTTGTCTTTTTCAAAGAACTTTAAAAAACGAGACCACTAATCACACTCACAACAAATCCCTTTGCTTTTCAACAATCAACAACTATAAGAATAAGCAATTCTTTTAAGAGAGATTTTAGTATTTCTAGAAAAACTCTAAAAA
Organism: Pinus taeda; assembly: GCA_000404065.3. NCBI lineage: Eukaryota > Viridiplantae > Streptophyta > Pinopsida > Pinales > Pinaceae > Pinus > Pinus taeda. The sequence continues at coordinate 13,150 of APFE031704304.1, read as the reverse complement.
ACTATTGAAAACAATTTTTTCAACAAGCTTCTATAATTTCTATGAAAAACTCAAAACTATGATTTAATCGTGAGATCTAAATGAAAAATGGATTGAAAAGAAACTTGAAATGATTTTGAGGATTCTCAACTTAGTCTTTCAGCTTAACTAAGGATCAATTTGTTCAGCTCAACAAACTAATCAAAAACATCCAATTATGTTTTAATAAAAAATGAAATTCGAAACTTTTAATCAAGTTTAATCAAAGTTTTGTAAAAGAGACGAACGTGATCTAGATCTCTTCACGAATAGATTTCATAAGCTAGTCAAACTCAGCAAGAAGACCAGAGAGACCAGGGTGATATAAGGCTCTAAGGCTTCGGATCTCTGAGCTACTACAAAGACCAAGAAAAAACCAATCCAACAGACAAAACTTCTTAGAAAATCACTTCAAACGAGAATGCCAATGAAAACTAACTCACAAGGATCTTTTGTCAAGACAAGTGTAGGTCTGGGCATATACTAACAGCTATGGACAAAAACTAAACCTAACTGGGTAGATGGATCTTAGGTTTTTCAAACTTTTGACAGGGTTCGCAAGCACCTAGTAGAACCAGGTGCGGTGTCGCTCTATGTTACAATGTAATAGTGCGGAGAGGTTCGCATGTAACTAACTCAGAGAGTGCAATCCTCTTCCAAATTTTCAAAAAATAAAAATCCAACAAAGATCTAACCAGTACCCAAACTCACATATATCAAGGAAAAATTAGAAACCAAAACTTAAGTTTCTCAAGTCAAAGCAAATACAAATCAAAAAACCAAACCAAACCAGTCCCCAGCGGAGTCGCTAATTTGTTGGCCGGATAAATTGTTCTTGCGGACAAGACCAATCTCCCTAGTATCGAATGATATCTAGCAACAAAGAGCACAAGAAAATCTACTTTTCTCTAAACATGTTTCAATTCATTAATGAATACTAAGAGGTGTAATAGACCCCACCTCGGTCCAACGCTTGTTTGAGGCAGTTTTACTCCAACAACTTCAAGCAGTTCCCTTTTAACAACCTACATACACAAACAAGCACACATCAAAGCATACCTGCATATAACGAAACATGTTTATTATGAAGATCAAGGAGCTCATAAAATAAACCATTAGAGATAGTTCATTGAGAAAAGCAAAATTGATTGTATTAACTTTATGAATAAAAGAACCTTACAACCTTTGCCTTGATGTTGCACAAGTTCTTTCCAGGGTCCAGCAAGAGTCTCCTCTACTTTGAAAAGCCTCACTCACTTCCCAAATGACATGAAAGGCTTGTGATCTCTCCTCTCACAAGCTCAAAAAGGAAGCCTAGTTTTCAACAACATTTACCCTCAAGAATCTTCAGCTTTCAACCTCCCCTACAACCAGCCCAATGCATGAATTTATAGTGCAAATGGAGGAAGTTGCAGGTCCACCATTGAAGCGATAAGTTCCTCCTTCAATGGGATAAGCACCTCATATCATGGAGTTAGCTCCCTTAGTTATGGAATGGATGAACCAAGGTGGAGCAGACTTGCCAACGTAATATTCCTTCTAGAAGTGTCTAGAAGTGACCCAAGATGAGTTTTTAAGGATGAACTCACGCCTTTTTAACTTTTACAGGGGTTCACACCCATTACTCAATATACAAAGCAGGCAGGTTCGCAGGAAACATGACCATTAGGTGCGGCACCGCAGGCAATGCTAGGAGAAAGTGCGAAACTAGGATTTGAGATATTTTTAAGGTCTTTCTCCCATTTTTAAGGCTTGCCATGAAGAGCTAAGGTTTAAGACTTGCAAAGGAGGTATGTATGAGTATTGATGGACTCACACAAACTGTGGAAAGTCATGGTGACAATTTTTGGTGTAACATCCTCCAAAGCCTGGAGTCATGGAAGCACTGTTTGAGCCATGCTCCCCTAGATGTGTGATCTGTCGGATGCCTACTGAGAAATCAAGTCGATGTAGTCGACATATATCAATATAGCTGAAGCCATGGCATACTCCAGTAGAGGAAGGATAGGATGGGAGCGGAAGAGATTAGGAAGGATAGGATGATTTTAGAATAGATTGGGCACCCGACTGGGACAAAGCATGGATATTAAAGTTGAAAAAAAAAAAAAAAAACTATAGGTTTTCAAAATATAAATTTTAAAGTGTCCTCACATTAAATGAAAATCCAATTATGGAACATAATCCTTACATGATTATACCTATTGCTAAATAATTATTAATACTTTATATACCCTAACTTCAGGATGAAGTTTTCTAAAGGAGGGGTGTATGTAAGGACCCATCTTAAATTAATGGTGACATAGATATATTAGCATGCACACGAGACATGCATATGATAGCTACATATGCATGCATTGCCGACACTACACTAGTATATATATTAGTTAATATTGAAAAAACTTCCGTATTTAGGTAACGAATTAACTATTGAAATGAATACCAAACTTACAAGAATATAGTAGGGTATATGATATACGTACCACCACTATAATACATATATATAATTCTACTATATAAAATTAAAGATAAATGCAGTATAGTGAAATCACAAAAAAGGAAGTATGTACCCTACCACATACAAAGGAACTATACCCAAAAGTATTATGTACAAAAGAGTTATCATATACATATTATTCTACAAAAGAAACAACATATTCCTATAAAGTCAAAGGAAAGTAATAATATATATATATAATATTATATATATATATATATATATATATAATATATATATTAAATAGTGAATATAATAAAGAGAAGAATATATAAAACCATAATACTATGAAAATAGTTTGATTTAAACAAAAGTGAAACATAACATTATGATAAAGGAGATATTGTATAAATAAGAGTGCATGGTCAAAAAATTGGGAAAGGGAGAAGGCGGTGACCGCCTCTGCAACTTATGAACTTATCAAGTTAAAACAGTAAAGAAAGAGGAAGCGGTGGGGGAGTCTTTGAGGGCATAAAAGGAGGAAGGGTATTGTAGAAAGGGGGACATTCTTTGACACAGAGGGAGGCGGAGGAGGAACTAACAAGAGGAAGATACAGAGAATAATGGAGCTTGAGCAGTTGTTCTTGAGACTTTTGGGCACGGGGGCCAAAATACTTCGAATTTGAAGTATTTTGGGGTTGGGTGCTGAGACTGTACCTAGCTTGGCTGGTAGGTTTTTGGTCTTTTGGTAACCAAAGCGGGAATTGGAGCAAATCAGAAGCATCTTCAGCCAGGTAGGTACTCAACATCAGATAGGTACTCAACAACAAATTGATAAATTCTTATATTTGGAATAGTTATATCTTGTTAAAAATTTCAGGGCTTTACAAATTTACAGCGATAGGGACCACGTCGGATCAGCTATGAGCAGGAAGATAGAACTAATGGGGCATATGGTAGTAGATTGCATGATGGTCACCGATCAGATAGAGATGACACAATAAGAGATGGCAGATTGTTGGACACTTCGGAGAGGAGAGGAGATAGAAAAATTTATTATTCTAGTTTTGATTCAGATAGGCATCATGATTGCCATCGTGTTATAGGTCTATTTGGGCACATCACTCCCGACATTCAAATTAATACAATTAGGGCTCATCAAACCCTAATTTAGTTGTTACATGCCCTAGATAAGTCATCTCATTGAATGCTTCCATCCATGAAAGTTTCCTAGCCTGAGACCTTGCTGAAATGCCTCCTTGGGACACCAGAGTAACCTTGGTTAGGGATAACTGCGTTGCAGAGCAGGTAGGCCCATTCAGGCCTACACTGTAGTGCACTTAGGCCCTCTTTGACCTGTGTTGGGCGAGAATGAGCAAAATTCACATTGGATTCTGGGAATATTCTTTGATTCTAGAGCATTCTAGAAGGATGCCCAACTCTTATCTCATCCTATGAGGTTGGCTTTGGATAGGTTATGGATCAATTAACATCTTATCCTCTCATTCCTTGCTCCATGGAAAATAACTCCAATTTTCGAAGGCCATTCAATACCCTCATTTATGACAAAAGCACCTCCATTTCCCTATAAATTGAGCACTCATCATAGTGATCAGGGGGCTAGAATTTGAAGATTGTAGAGAAATTCTATTGGTTTGAGATTTGAATTCATGTTAAGCAATGTTATGCTATTGGATTGGTGTGATTTTGATGTGGCAAGGGTTGGACTAAAGCTTGAGGAGTGACACACGATCGAAATGTATTGGGTGAAACTCTTCCTTCTACATTAATAAAGTTATTTATTCCTTTTCTCATATTCTTGTTCATATCTATGATGATTATGTGTTTCAATGTATTTGATTCCATCGGTTTATAGTAGATAGATCATGTATGCTTTGATCGTTGTTGTTTCTATTTCTGTTGACACAAGTACCTATTGAGCAGATTCAGTTCAAGTGGGAGTGATGGGAGCAATTCAAAGGGGATCAAGGAAGCGAAAAACTACTAATAAGTTCCTTCATCTCATCTATCTACTATAGGAAAATGTTAAACTACTTTCTTTCTGTTGTTCTAAGTGTAGCTACCCACTTAGGGAAAATGTGTTTATCCGTAGATGCAAATTCCATATAACAAATTGGCGACCATACTGGGGAATGAATGTCATTCCTGGTAGCTTACCCTTATCATATTACATCCTAGTAGAAGTTTTTGGACTTCATTGATCTTATTTCAGTCATTTTGAAGTTTTTTTGGTAAAAAAGTATGCTTGAATGTCTCTTGATTTGACTCTCTGGCACTAGTGTAGTGTTGGTCTTGACACAGTGCGCTGTAGAGAAGGCTTAGCTTAGAGATAGTGCACTGTAGTGCACTGTCTCCCACTCTAGCTTGCGTTGATCCCTCTTAGGCTAAAAAAGCCACCTTTGGCTTGATTTTTCCAAAGTTGCTTTTGATTTTGTTTGCTAAAAGATTAATGTTTTCTATGGTTCTGAAATCAATTAGTATTTCTTCTCCTAGCCCTACTTTGGCCTTGATTATTTAGTGTTTCTTAAATGATTTCTTTATCATTATCAATTCATTGTCAAAGTTAGCTTATAATCGATTAGTATTTTCTGAAAAGGAAGTGTCGTAAAGTCTTCGTTTCTTGCGAAAAGTATTGATTGATTATTTGTGCATCTAGTTCCTTTTTGTTCATCTAAACACTAAAAGGACTGAATAGAAAAACTTGCATCATGCATATTGTAGTTTGTGAATGCTTGATAGGAATAGATAGGGAAAGTTGCATTAGATGTGCTCTATGCTCTTTGTTTAAAGATTCTAATTGCTCTATCCCTTTTAGTTACATTTTTCATTGTTTAAATCAAATGAAAAGAATGATTCTCATTTTAGTTGCATTCTAGGAGTTTTAGAAACATCATGTGGTGAACCTAAAAGGAAAATTTTTAAACAAGATCAACTAAAATTTATCTCAATTAACCTAAGGGAGCATTGTAACTTAACACATAACATTTATAGGTCTAGGCTAGAGATGTGTTCTAGCATCGTTAAACATAGCAGTTGTCGCTAATTGTTTGCGAGACATTATGAGTGTGATACCTCATTCCACATACGTAAGTATATCGTAGCTTGTCCTTGTACTTTCAGGTATATAGGGCAGTGTTATAGTACGAAAAGTATAAAGGAATGCTCTCACTGTGCGGTTTAGCATTAGAGAATGCTAACACAGATTGGGCCTCCACGTACTTTCGAGTATATTTGGGAGGACTAGATTAGGTTGCTATCCATCCATAGGTAACTCAGTCAGCCACCTTGTATACTGTGATACACCAAAAACAACATTTGGGGAGATTTCTTGCACGTATGTTAAGTCCTTGGTTTACTAAGGAAATATATTGCAGTTCACAATTACGTGGTAATCCTTTTGCTTAGATTATCCCTCTTTTGTTTTGTTATGTTATTTTGAATAAAATAAAATTAATTGATTGCGAACAAAATCCTCCACATCACTCCTTAGTTAATCTTAGGTTGAGACATATGGCAACAACTTCGGGGTCTACCGATCAAGGAATTCCTTTTGATGGGAATCCTAGTCCTTTTCCTCCTTTTGGAAATATTAGTGCTCCTTATATGGCTACATTATCCCTTCTGGGACTTACCATCAGCTTGCCAATATGGTTGTTCTCAACCTCCTTGGTCCCGCAACTGAATATTCCTACAACTGGACAAAATCAACCTCTAGTTGATCTTAAAGTTGACCCTTTACCTTCTTTGTCAGTTGTTTCTTCCTCCCCTTCTTGCTCTTCTCTTGGTGAAAGTATTGACACTAGTAACCAGGTGGATTAGAAGAAGAAGAAAGGGAAGAAGAAGAAGAAGAAGAAGAATAAAATTTATCAGGGGGGCAACCAAGCAACCATTGCTTCGAATGCAACTTCGAGATGAGAAATAGTCCACTAAGCCTCACAAACTTCGATATCCTTGCAAATTTTGTATGGGAGACCATCTTCTTCAAAATTGTTATGGTATTCCTTAGATCTTAGAAGAATGGTATTCTCGCTCACATCATCCTGTGTCATCAACTTCTGGAGATCATGCTGGTGACACATCATCAAATAGTGGTAGTAAATTTCATGGAAAGAAAGGTAAACTTAAGTTTCCCTATAGGTTATGCGAAGGGAATCACCCCATTCACCTTTGTCCCTATATGGATGAAGCCCAAAAAGTGTTGGATAACCGTCCTGCTTCTTCACAATGACTTCCATCTGGTTACAGGAGACTCTCCCTTAATCCTTCACTAGTTGATGAAGTGACTGACCCAAATAAACCATCAGTCAAACCCACTCTCTCTGAATGTGAATCCCATGAGTCTATACCTGACTAATCCTAGGTCGAGGAAATAGTTGACCCGATTTCACCTTCAGTTAATTATACCTTTCCTGTAGAGAGTGAGTATGATACCACTCAGGTTCTTTTCGTTTCTTCAGATTCCAATGCGCTGGGAGGCAACCGTCATGTTCCATCAAGACATGAGGAAAATCCTCCCATTCTTGTAACTCAAGGGGGTAATTCTCCCATTCTTACGACACCCCATCCAAGTAGTCTGGTTAATTATGTGGCAACCCGTTCCATGCCTACATCAACTGATAATCAATTCCGTGATGTTGTGCATTATGTACTTGGGGCATTGGAACTAGATCTCTCTAATGGATTCCTTGCTACGTATCCCTTCCATAGCATTTTTCTCCCATCTGATGAGAAACTCTTAGAAGTCATGACCTCTTATGGGTCATGATAAAGGAATCATGAGGATAGTTCTTGGTCTTGTGTCAACCTCATTAAAAAATGAAACAAGGAATATGAGCATAGTTCCTTGTCTTGTGTCAAGCTCATTAAAAAATGGAACAAGGAATATGAGGATAGTTCTTTTACTGTGTCAACCTCATTAAAAAATGAAATAAATCCTAGAGCATAGTTCCTTGTCTTGTGTCAAGCTCTCTAAAAAATGAAACAAGGAATATGAGGATAGTTCGTTTACTGTGTCAATGTCATTAAAAAAATGAAATAGGTCCCAAAGCATAGTTCCTTGTCTTGTGTCAAGCTCATTAAAAAAGGAAACAATGAATCTAAGTAGAATTCCTTGTCTTGTGTCAAGCTAATTAAAAAATGAAACAAGGTCCCCTAGAGCAAAGTTCCAATTCGAGTCTTTGAGTAGATCTCATAAAATCCTAGTCGAGTCTTTCACTTGATCTCATAAATGAACCTTCATTACATCCACCTGATAGCCACGAGTAGGCTACTAAGGTGAATGCAATGAAGCTTGGGGGGCATGCACCTAGAATCGAGTCATCATGTTGGGGGCATGTAAACTAATTCCAAGCATATTTTTTCATTTCAAGCTTGTGTAAAAATGAAACTGAATCCAAGCATAGTTCCCTATGGTTCAAGCTTGTGTAAAAATGAACCCATATCCATTTTAACCCTCGTGATTTCCATTCTATCAGCCTCTTCCATTAGATGAGCCTTGGTGTTTATCCTTCCATAGTCACTATCTGCTTGGCCGATCATACGCTTTCACTTGGTTGTTTTACCCTTTTTGAGAAAAATTGCAATGAGTGGTCTTATTAGCCAACCTCTTCACATAAATCGACATGTTTTGAGAAGTTCCAACATCACCAGAACCAGTTGCTATCCTAGGCACCACTCATTCCTTTAAGTGGAGTTCTCTTTAAGCTCTTTTTAGACTCTCAAAATATGAAAAGATTGTCGAGAACTTGTCCTTTTTAGCTCGTAAATGGATTGGAAATGGAATCTACCCAGGATAAGTTTAACCCTTTTCCGGACTGAGATAGATTACTTACGAAAAATGAATACATTTATCGAACATGGTCAATAGGTTCTCTCTTGTATTATTTTATGATTCTTTGGTCTTGAGAGACAAATTTACGAAAAAAACTTGTGGAGTTTTTTTTTATTATCTCTTTTCAAACTCTCTAAACATGAAAAGGACCGAGTTCTTATTGTTGTTAAAATTGTTAAAACATCAAATAGCGACAAACTTGTCCATCATGACAAGACCGAGTTTCACCTTCGCTAGGCTCGTTAAAAAATCACACAGTGATGGTTTCACCTGAAGGGTGGAATTATATGACAAGCATATGTTCTCCTTCCCAAGCTTGATAAAAAATAAAGAGGTACTGGTCAGCAATGACGGGGGAAAATGAGAAAAGGGATAAATCACTTTATGGTAGCAAGTCGCTCTTGAACATGACACTTTCACTTCATCTCTGTGACTATTTGGGTTGGTTTATTTGCTTGATGGTTATCATGCCTATGGTCTATCACACCATCCGTCACTTTGGTTTGGGGTCAATGTTGCCAATTCATTCAGTATCGCCGACATGTTCAAGAGAATTCACTTAGTAAATTTCATCCTTTGCAATACTTATAACCCTTCATTTTCATGACCGCCATTCCCTAACCTTGTGTCGTCAATCAAATTCTATCGTCAAAATCATTACACTTGTTTCATGTCATTGATGGGGATACATCAAGGTCCACCATCGATGAGTCGCTTCTTGTCGACATCAACACATTATCCAAGAAGTTGACTTAGAAACACCCTTCTAGTACCTTGAGGTTTGCATACATCAATGGAAACTTTCTCGCTTCTGACGACAGGTTGACATCACTGGCTTTCGATCGAAAGACTTTGTATGGTGTTCGAAATCAAAACATCTATTCACACCATGCAAAATGTACTGTAGTACCTTGAGAATCATTATCATTATCGGTGATCTCTCTCGCTCTGTTAACGTCTTACATCATTGGCTGGTAATCTGATGGTGTCTTCCCATGTTTGACTTCAGATCACATATTCACATGGTTAGACTCATACTTGAGAAAATGATCGGATGAGATAGAAGACCCCAAACCTAGTTTCATCCATCCATGCTGCGATTTCAGGAGAGTACTAAATCATCTATACAATGGCATTACATAGATGGTCATCCTATTATGGGTCTATATCTGTAGAGGACTATCTGATTTATGTACATGTAATGAAAATTTTATATGCTGAGTATGGGTATGCCTCCCCTTAGCAGTTCATGAAAAATTCAAGATATCATGATATTATGTATTGTAATTGATGCAGGTCACCGTCTACTTCAGATCCTCCCCCTCACATCGTAAAGCATATCACTCGACATTATCATTTTCAACTTCATGCTTTAGGGGGCAACTGTTATAGGTCTATTTGGGCACATCACTCCCGAAATTCAGATCAATACAATTAGGGCTCATCAAACCCTAATTTAGTTGTTACATGCCCTAGACAAGTCATCTCATTGAATGCTTCCACCCATGAAAGTTTCCTAGCCTGAGACCTTACTGAAATGCCTCCTTGGGACACTAGTGTAGCCTTGGTCAGGGGTAACTGCGTTGCAGAGTAGGTAGGCCCATGCAGGCCTGCATTGCAGTGCACTTAGGCCCTCTTTGACCTGTGCTGGGTGATAATGAGCGAAATTCACATTGGATTCTAGGAATATTCTCTGATTTTAGAGCATTCTAGAAGGATGCCCAGCTCTTATCTCATCCTATGAGGTCAACTTTGGATAGGCTATGGATCAATGAACCTCCTATCCCATCATCCCTTGCTCCATGGAAACTAACTCCAATTTTGGAAGGCCATTCAATACCCTCATTTATGACAAATCCACCTCCATTTCCCTATAAATTGAGCACTCATCATAGTGATTAGGGGGCTAGAGTTTGAAGATTGTAGAGAAATTCTGTTGGTTTGAGATTTGAGTTCATGTCAAGCAATGTTATGTTGTTGGATTGGTGTGATTTTGATGTGGCGAGGGTTGGACTGAAGCTGGAGGTGCGACAAAGGATCGAACTGTATTGGGTGAAACTCTTCCTTCTACATTAATAAAATTCTTTATTCCTTTTCTCATATTCTTGTTCATATTTATGATGATTATGTGTTTCAATGTCTTCGATTCCATTGGTTTATAGTAGATAGATCATGTATGCTTTGATCATTATTGTTTCTGTTTCTGTTGACACAAGTACCTATTGAGCGGATTCAGTTCAAGTGGGAGTGACGAGAGAAATTCAAAGGGATCAAGGTAGCGAAAGAATACAAGTAAGTTCCATCATCTTATCTATCTACTATAGGAAAAGGTTAAACTACTTTCTTTCTGTTGTTCTAAGTGTAGCTACCCACTTAGGGAAAATGTGTTTATTTGTAGATGCAAATTCCATATAACACATCGTTATCATCCTTATAGGATGAGTGATAGGGGATATTTACCAAATGAGTTTAAAAAAGAAAAGACACCAACATTTGATGGAGAGATGAAGAAACCATAAGATGCAAAGACATGGTTTCTTGGCATGCAAAAATTATTCAGGTTGCGTGACTATTCAGAGAACATGAAAGCTAGAGTGACTACATTCAGTCTCAAAGGTAAATCAGACATTTGGTGGGAAGATGTAAAGAATGTTAGATGCATTCATGAGGAGGATTTGACTTGGAGTGAGTTTGAGCGACTATTCAAGAAGAACTACTTGTCAGAGAGATACTTTGATGACAGGGAATAAGAATTTTATGAGCTAAATATGGGTTCCATGACAGATGATGAGTACACTAGCAGGTTCTTGGAGTTACTGAGGTATGTGCCATATCTCACAGAGGAAAATACCAAGATCCAGAGGTTCATTAGTGGGTTACTGGTTGAATTTAAAGATAGAATTGAATTCGATGAGCCTAGATCATTGGAGGAGGCCATTCGGAAGCTAAGGCATTGTTATGAATAATCGAAGCACAAAACTGAGACTAAGCCAGACTGGAGAGGTAATGCAAAGAACAAAGGAAAATGGGATAGAAAGAGAGCAAGACCTCAGGATATAGGTAACAAGGAGAATGTCGCACCACCTAAGAAGTTCAATGCATCAAATAGAGGACAGGGATTCTGATTAGGATAACACAACAAGGAAACAGGGTGGAAGCCTATGGAGTGTTGGATTTGTGGTAAGGATCATCACAGGAGAGATTGCCCACGAAATCAGGGTGGTAGACCTCAGAAATACATTATGTAGGAGGCGTAGACTATTGGGGATGTTGGTCAGAGTATTCCACGTATCTATTCAGCCTTGGATAAAAAACAGGTAGATCATCAGGCATCTATCATTAAGATGGATAGTAAGCTTTGTGATCAAGTTATTTCTATTTTTATTGACCTTGGATCTAATTATGGCCATGTTAGTATTGACTTGGTGGAAAAGTGTTGTTTGGGTAAGGAATTGCATGTAGAGTCTTGGTTAGTACAATTTTCTACAGGTACAAATAAATGATTTCATCACTGGGTAAGAGCTTGTGCATTTGACTTGAATGGTATGCCTACTGCAACACATTTCAGTGTATTACCGTTGGGTTCATACAATATTTTGTTGGGCATGGACTAGTTGTATCTTCATAGAACCAAGGTAGACTGTTATGTTAAAGCCATTGAGTGTGTTGATGACAATGGATAACTAAGAGTATTACAGGGTAAGAAGAAAGCTACATCAGTTAGGATGGTGACAACTATGCAAGCAAAGCGTAATCGCAGGAAAGGGTGCAAGTTATTTGTAGTGCACATTTTTAGTGATAAGGGTAAGGAAGTTTAGGGTATAGATGTGTTGAGAAGGTACCCAAATTCACAACAGTTCAAGGATGTATTTCCTGAGGAAATTACAAAGTTTCCACCTCATAGGGAGGTATACTTTTCTATTGAGTTAGTTGTAGGGGCAGCTCCAGCATCAAAAGCACCTTCCACGATGAGGACACTTGAGTTGGTTCAGTTAAAATTACAGCTAAAGGGAATGTTGGATAAGGGATACATTAGGCCAAGTGTATCACCATGGGGCGCATCAGTATTGTTTTTGAAGAAGAAAGATGGTACACTTAGATTATGCATTGATTAATGGTAGTTGAACAAAGTGACTATCCAGAACAGGTATTTGTTATCAAGGATTGATGACTTGTTTGATCAGCTGAAGGGAGAAGTAGTGTTCTTGAAGATTGACTTTAGATCTGGATACCATCAGGTTCGCATCAAAGAGGAGGACATTTAGAAGACTGCGTTTAGGACTGGGTATGGGCATTATGAATTTTTTGTTGTTCCATTTGGCTTAACTAGTTCTCCAACTAAATTCATGTGCTTGATGAACAATGTGTTGCATCCATATTTAGATAATTTTTTTATTGTGTTAATTGATGATATACTGGTATATTCTAAAAATCAGGAATAACATGTCGAGCATTTAGTATCAGTGTTGAGGTTGTTGAGAGAGCATCAATTGCATGTTAAGCTCAACAAGTGTAGTTTCTTTCAGACTGCAATACACTACTTGGGGCATCTTGTCTCCAAGGAGGGAATTGCAGTAGATCTAGAAAAGATAAAAGCCATCATGGAGTGGGTAGCTCCTAAGAGTGTGGATGATGTGAGATCTTTCAAGGTTATGGCAGGCTATTACAGAAGATTCATCAGGAACTTCTCACAGATTTCTTATCCCATTACATCATTGCAGAGGAAAGGTAAGAAATTTGAATGGATTGAGGAGTGTGAGGCTAGCTTTGAGAAACTGAAGAAATTGTTAACACATGCACCAGTGCTACAAATTGCAGATCTAGACAAAGAATTTGTGGTATGCACA